>WEIT01012324.1:79140-119433 GCA_013389985.1 Dryoscopus gambensis | reverse complement strand
GAATCAACTTACAATTTTGATTTTAAAACATGTCCAGTTTTTCTTTTTTGTCCTTGCTAACGAGACAGTTTAAGTGGTTTTTCCTATCCTTTTAGTTGCTCCTCTCCTTTTAGTATCATCTAGTTCATGTTGATGACATAGATTCTTCTTTTGCATCTCTATCAAAATATTTAGTTTTTCTTTAAAGTTTTCCAACTCTGTTACTTCTGTTACTCATAAGCTAATAGGCTTCTGAGAGTAGTAACATTTTCTAAAGAAACTGAAATTTGGTGTCACTTCTGATAGTGCCTGAGATCCCTCATTTGTGCCATTTCACCCTTACAATGAGACACCAGATTTCAGTGTCACTCTACAGGATTTACTACCTCCTCTCTTCCCTTTCTACCTCTGAATTTCTCTTCAGATCATGTGGTGTGCTTGACTTTGGTGCTATAGGATTCCAGTCCTGCCCCTTGCCAGTCAAGCACACTTATTCCTTAGATCCACTTAGGTATGTTCTAGTCTGCTGCATATCTTCACTTGCCTTTTGGGGTATTGCCTGCACAGCAGCTCAGCTTTGACAAGGGACGTGGACAACTCTCTGAAGAAAATCTATTTGTTGTCATTTGGAAGGCATTTTGTTCAAATGATGTAAATAACTGATATAATACACTGGGAGGTGAAAACAGGATCGAGTCTTCCAGGCAGACAATAGAGATGCTGTCAAAGTGTGCAGGAACGGTGTCACAAAAGCCAGTCCCCATCTGGAGTTGAATCTGTCAATAGATACAAAGGGAAGTAAAGTTTTCTACAGGTCTATCAGCAGCAAAAGGCAGACGAGGGAAAGCTGGGATCACTACTGCAGTGACCTGGTGACACAGAACATGAAAAAGGCTGTTACACAACATTGTTTTCGCCTCAGTTTACAGGTAAGATTTTCCCTCAAGAATCCCAGGCCCCTGAGACCTATGGGAAAGCCTGTACCAGTGAAGACTTATCCTTGGTAGAGGAGGATCAGGTTAGCAAATATTTCAAAAAATGGGATGTGCACATGTGCATGGGGTCTGATGGGGATGCACTTCCGCGACCTGAGGGAACTGGCCCATGTCATTGTGAGGTTCATCTTTGAAAGATCATGGCACTTTGAGACATTCAGAGCTATGAATATTGTTTATTTTGGCTTTAACAAGGCTTCTAGTAGTCAAATGCAAAGGGAAACACAAAGTCCTGCACCTGGGAAATGATTAACTCATGCAACTCCATTCAATATTGGTGAGGCCGTTTCTGGAGTGCTGGGCTCCCCAGTACAAAGGACCCATGGACACACTGAAGTGAGTCCAGTGAAGGGCCATGGAGATGATCAAAAAACAGGGGCATCTGTCATAGCAGCTAGCTGGCATTGTCTATCCAAGAAAAGAAGAGAAGGCTTGGGAGAATCTCTTCAGTGTGTTTAAATACCTCATGGGGGAGAGTGGGGAGTGTTTGATGTGGGAAATAAAGTGGGAATGGAACTCTTTCCACTGACAGGAATGGAAGCAGTGGGTGCAAACTGAAATACAAAGAATTCTATCCAGATTAAAAGCTTTTTCACTGTGATAGTGCTNGAGTCTATGTCCTTGGATATAATCAAAATCTGACTGGACATGGCCCTGGGCAACCTGGCCTAGTTGGCTGTGCTTTGAGCAGAAGTGTTAGATTAGGTGATCCCCAGGGGTCCTTCCCAAACGTAAGAGCCCCAGACTCTCTGCTTCTGAGTTACTTAGCCATGGACTACACAGGAGTGTAAGTACCTTTGTTGTCATGTATGCAAATACCTCCATGATGTACACACAATCTTTCCAAAGAAATCACATAAAGACTTTATTGTTAGTGCTTCTTAGCAGCATTTAATTTGTTTTTCTTTGCTTTGTAAAGACAAAACAGCAATATCACATTATGCAACAGCATATATGGCCTAGCTGGGGTTATAACATTATGCAACTGAAGTCCAGAATTAAAGAGTGTAAAGAGGACTTTCTGAAATGCTCCTCTATAGAGAACTGAGCACAGAAAATGGTGAATGGATGTTTTTGGTGTACTTATTCATCTGCGTGCATCTACAAAGTAATATTGGTTGTTTTTTCCTCTCCTAATTTTGTTATTTCTTTAATATTTGTATGTCAGTTATTTAAAATAAAGCAAAGATTAGTATTTTTTCCCACAGAAAAATTATCTAAAGTTTTAAAAAAGAAGGGGCTTACCATGTTCAGCAAAAAGGGAATGCTTGGAGTTCCTAATCCTTTCTTTGGTTTGGATAAAAAAGTTCTCATCATTAATGGTCATAGTATATAATCTTTTTGTCTATAATAAAGAAACCAGAATACTCCAGTACTCTTCATGGTCTAGACTTCAGTGGAATTGGCAGGGGATCCTTCTCCAGCTATAGAGAACAAGCACACTGCTTACATTCTTATTCTTGACAGTTGTCCTTAAAGGTACTTTGAAATCTTGTGACATGTGCCTTCTCACTGGAAAGTTGGTGGCCACCATCTTACAAGGAAATACTGAAGATGACAATGTATAACACCAGTTGTGGCTGTGGCAGTCAAAAATACAAAGACACCTAAACTCAGAAAAGATGCACTAACTTTAGGATGAGCAGGTGGCATGTGAAAGACAAGCATAGAAAACCTATTTTCAGGCAACCAGTAATTTTAGATGCCTTCAAAGCCAGAAGTCCCAATATGCTGTCTCTTTAAAAAGCCTGATTATTGGAGAGTGCACTTGTAGGGATTTACAGATCTTTCAGACCAGCACTTAACTCTATTGGTCAGAGGCAGCCTCCTGACCTGGGCAGGTTTCAAGTTATTATACAAATTAATATAATTAAATATACAGAAGCAATAGTTCTGCAGCATTAAAATAAGAGCTGGAGTGCCTAGATTCTGCTTTTTGTTCCTGAACATAAATACTGTACTTTAGCCGTCTTGCTTATATTTTAGCCACACTGCTTGTCTTTGTTAGTCTTTAATCTTCTATTCTCGTAAGCTTATTCTGGAACACTTTGGCAACTTTAAATCACTGGGAATTTTTAGTTCTCACACACCTGACCATAGAATAAGACTTAAAAAAACATGTATTGTTTTTGAATTACTGGAAATGAAGTACTGGTGCTTATGAAAATCTGACCTTCACCTGTCTGCACCTTTAAAAACCTGGGCTTCTGTTGTTAATGGAAACTGGGAAACTCATGCAATCACACATTGAGCTGATGCTTTTAAAAGGGTATTTAGTATATTAAGATCTGAAGCAATGGTAAAAATTATCTTTAATGGAGAATTAGCTGAAGTTGTTTGGCATTTATGGATTCTCAGTTCTCACTTCAAACTGAGCTTTTGAGTTATATGTCAGCCTTCAAGATGCAAGTTTGAATATGATGACCTTTGAGTTAATTATTTAGTTCATCTGGGATACCTGAGGATTTAGGTGGATATTAATTAACACAAGTTAATTTTGTGACTTAGCCTTAAATCTTCTTAGAGTTTCAGCACCCTGATTTTCATTATCCCTCAATTTGTGATTGCCTAAAATGGTCTTGTGGAGATTCACAGCTCTCATTTTAAAACAAACATAATCCTGCAGCAGACTTGTTTTTATGGAAACCATTTTGTGCTTATTAAGCTACAGAAGTAGTTCATGGTCTTTCGGGTATATGCAGAGCCCTGAAAAGTCCACTTGTCTTAGTTGTGCAGTGGTTTTCACCAAGAGCCACACTCAGGGTAGAGTTGGCCTTCAGTCCCTCTAAACTTTGAGTGTGAACAAACCAAAACTCAGATTGTGCAGCTGTTGTCTTAGTGAAACATCTTGTACTAGCACAATGATTTGCACAATTCTTTCTGTCTTGCTCTTTTTTTTTTTGGATTGGTTGTTTAATTTTTGCTTTACTCCCCCAAACCCTAAACAAATACCTAAAGAAAAAAGCAAAATGTAAATTCCCTGTAAGTATCTTAATGGTACTGATTCTGAGAGTGGCAAGCATGATAAATGGGATGTATTTAGTTCGTACTCTCCTCCATCCATGCTCCTTCTCTCTTAATGCTTTCATGGAGATAAATTGACTGGGTCTTTATTTCATGGTATATGCCAGAATTCTAGAAGACAATTTTGGCAGGCTGCATTTTGAATGCACTCTATCCCTGTGACCACTTTATCAGAAACTATAGAGATTATGTTAAAAAACAGATTAGCCCGTGCCATTTTTTCAAATTGCCCACATAGCAAAAAAACTGAAATAGTTGTTAAAACCTTACTTGTGTTTTTTCTTTTTTTTCTCCTTCTACTTAGTACTACAACTTGGTTAAGATATACAAATGAGCAAGTTAAACTTCCATAGTAATGTGGATTTTCTCTCCTCTTTGCATTAGCTTGATACAATGTCCTGTGTGCTTAAGGAATTTCTTTAAATCCCTTTATGCATTTACTTCTGCTCAGAGAATCTTACATCCAAGGCTTAGTAACTTTGTTTAAATTCTGCTGTTGTCTGTTGACATTACTACATGACACAATAGCTCTTTTCTGAATGACAACCTCTAAGTGAGTTTGTTAAGTAGCACAGCAGGATCCTGTTTCCTAAGTGAAACCTCCCGAGTCTCTTGACAGTATGAATAACAGCATAAATAATCTTCTCATTAAATATTTATGCTTCCATCCTCTGGAATCATTTTATTCTTCTTAGGTTTTAATAAAGCTTTATTTTTGGGGAAAGTATGTACTATGAGTAACATTTTCATGTGGATTTGTGCCAGAGGCCTATATTCTTTGTTTCAAGAGAGTACATCTTACTTTTTTCACCAGGTAAATTAGCACTGTTCAACTACTGGTATAATGAGATTGACACTTGTTAGAAAATCTGCCTGCCCTCTCTCCTTTTAGCAAGAAGAGTAGCCAGTAGCTGTGCATGTGGGTGCATGTTACTGCAGAAGAGAGAGCCAGCTCCCTGGTGTGTGTATGCTGATGGCTGTGCTCAGGGCTGGCCTTGGAGGGGGTGGCCAGGGCTCAGTGAGGGAGGTCAGGCAAGCGTGGGGCTCACTGGACTTGGTCACTGGAGAGACATCTGCTCACAGCCTTGATGGAGCTGGAGAATGGCGTTGGACATGCACATGCCAATGAATCCCTCCTGTGTATCACAGACCTGCTGAAGCATCATGGCAGGCATGTCCAGGATGCTGAAACAGCAGTGCTGTAATACCAAGAGTGAGCCTGCATCTTCTGGTGGCTGGGCTTCTGTAGGCATTTGTGCTGGTGCAGGCACTGTCCTTACAGAAGATGATGTCGTTGTTTTTGTGATCATTATCGTGCAACTGCCTGAACTCCTGGGTATTTTGGCTGGTGTGTTGGCTCAAGCAGGGATTTATAGGAAACTACTGTCCAGCTTCATATGCCTAAAAGCTTTAGAAGTGTCTGAGTAAAAGTTTCTAAAGGATCCAGAACCATGTGGATAACGTAGGCCAGAAAACACAACAGCGTAAGTACAGAAGCTTTACTACATTGCTGCTATTATGGTAGTAATGCTGAACAGTGCAGTACAATGATATCTTCCTGGGTTAACAACTTAGAAGATATTTGTGTGTCTGTTGTTTCACATTTTTGTGTGCAAGATGCTCAGACTAATTCTTGTGTTTTCATGGATCATCGCTTTTAAGATTACGTTAATTACCTGGGCAGTCTCCCAAAGTCCAGGATTGAAAACCTAATGTCGGCAGCATTGTAAAAAGTGATCTTTAAGGTTTATGAACTGCAGATAATCTATGCACAGGATTTTGAATGACAGCAGAGAACAAAAGATTTTGGTTACGGAAGGTGAAAAGAGGTATGAGACAATAATCTTCACACTGGGCTAATGGATCCAAAGTTTTAAGTTCTCAATTTAACAAACCAGTCAAGTATATATTTAGTTTTAAACTGAGGTTTAAGTGGTTTGCTGGACAAATTTCCCATTCAAGGTATTTCTCCCATGTATTTGCTATTAATCAGTCTTTAGTATGAAATATCAAGCTGATGCTAAGTTTATTTCGTCAAAATCTGAGTCTTCCATTTCAGGCATCGAGATCATAAACATTTATTTTTTAAAGTTTTCAAAAGCGAGCAGTGATATTTTTGTACCTCCTATTCTGTCACTTTCTGGGCTCAATGCAGTTGCATAAATATGGATGTAGATATACCATCTGAGATATCTTAGAGTGCCCCACATGGCCTTAAGCTGCTAGTCCAGAAGAAACATGAATCTCCCAGGTCCATGTCATATCTGACAGCGTTGTTTCAGAATCCTCACATCCTTCAAGCTGTTTCAAATTGCACTTTGTCTGCCTGTGTTTAAGCAACTATATCAAACTGATCCTGTGACCTACCGGTAAAATACAGAAGAGGTGACACTTCAGCTAGCTTCACATGGGGAATGCAGAGTCTTTGTAAACAGCTTTTTTCTCATAGTCTCAGTTTTGACACTTACGTGCAAGCCAGCTCTATCCAGTGTGCATGCAAGGGGAATCTCCTTCAGTTCTCTCCTCACCAAAGATTTCTTTACTTAGGGAGAAAATGTCCAAGCCATTTTACAGATACAGTTACAGAAAATCAGTGAACATTAGTGTAAGCTGCTGGAACAAAATGGTGGGAAAATAGACTATTTTTTACAACTATTTTGTCTTCTATTGTAAGCTGCCCGGAGACTTGGCAGTGAAAACTGAGTTCTTTCAGATCTAGCTGGAAGAGTTTCAAGGAAATGCTGTTCCTCGGCTGGAAGATACTTCTGTCACAGCACAGCCAACAGGGCACCTGTGGTTTTGTCATTACTTCAAGGCAAAACCAGTCAGTTTAGTTTAAACAGGCCTAAGGAAATTAGGGGAATTACTGTAAGCCTACTGGCTAGAAACCGGAGACTTGTACTATGAAGGGTTTTACTTGTTTGTTTTGGGACAGTGAGGCCAGGAGAGGGACAGCAGCAAACAGTAGGAAGTGATTTGGCACAAGACATCTTACCTAGCCCAGGTGTTTCCCACATGGGCATCTGACTGTGGCATAAGTGTGATGCCTTCTCCAGCTACCTTGAAACAGAGACTAGACAGGAGTAAGGGAATAAAGGTAGGTATTTATTTCAAAGGCCTTCAAAGGTACACCCTGGGGAGCCAGAGGCCACTTCCAAGATGGACCCCAAGATGGATGACAGGTCACCAGTTCTTCACACTTTCATGGGTTTGGTCCATTTGCATATCAGCATAAATTCACCAATTAAAACTTTAGCTTTCTTCAATTTCTCCACCTCTCTAGAGGCCCTAGCTTACACCTTTGGGCCTAGGACAATCTGAGTGTCCTTGAATAGCAAGCTCAGAGAAGCTTTGTTGTGTCTATCTGGCCTAGGAGAGCAGCTAACAAGCTACAAAAAACTTCAGAGTTACACACTACGCGATACAGAATTTGAAAAGTATAAAAGTTAAAATCTAAGGCATCAAGTGAGGCACAGACTCTTTGGTAACTAGTGTCCAAATTGCAGCCATGTACACTCCAAAAGTGAAGATAGCTGGCTTTTCTTCTTCTCAACACTGCTGCAAAAGTATTTTTCCACTTCTAGTGACACTTCTTGTGATAGTGGAAATAGTGTTTTCCCTCTGTTTCACTTTATAAAAAATTGTATGTGATTTGCAATATCTGTCTCAATGAGGTCTGTTCATCTAAATCCCACAAATAAAAATAAATTAGGCATTGCTTTATTTTGAATATTTTAGTAATAAATGTAAAATCTAAATTTTATGGTATTTTAATCTTGGTAGTTTCTTTATCCTTGCTGTTTATCCTAAACTTCCATGTAAGTCTGAACCTATATAAATGTTAACCTCTATAGCTGTTAATATAACTTTTCTGCCTTTTTATTTAACTGCTTTCCCACTATCTAGGAAAAACAAAAGGCTTTTGATCTTCATTTAAAGCTGCAGTTTTTATCCACTGTATTGCAGCAGGTGAGAAAGCTTTGTTTTGTTTGTGTCTTCTTACATCTCTTATGTCGTAAGAGATGCCATAACGTGATATTGAGGGTTTCCACATTTCCCAATCAACATTCTCAAACTCAAAATGTTTTCCTGGAAATATCAGGCCTGAAAAATCCTACCTTCTGGCCACAATCAATAATCATTGCAGAAAATTCTTTTATAATCACAGTTAACATGTGGAGCAGACTGGCTCCCTTGTTTGGCCTTGTGATGAAAATTTGGTTTTATCAGTAAAGAAGAACAGAAGACAAACACAAGGTGTATCAACTTTATATTCTTATGTACTCACCTATATTAAGAAATTTGGAAGGAAGTTTTCTGACCATAGTGGTCTTCAAAAATCTTTCTATGTTCTCAATTTAAAAAATAATCAAAACCCTTAATTCATTGTACAGTAAGTAGGTATTTTCTCACTTTGCTGCTAGTGACTGTTGCTTATCATTCTTCTAGGCAGAAAGAGGTTTCATATTCGTGCTATTTGAGTCTCAGCTCATGAGGATCACATATTAAAAAAGATTTTTATTATATTCCTCCAGCAAATGTATGCTTATCTTATATTTTAAAATACCTGCTATTTGTAGTATGTCATACATCATTCCCTCAGTCATTAAATAAGAATCACTTTTTTGTGTCAGAAGTTGATGCTTAATTTAGCAAGGCACTTCTCCTCTCAACTTTTTCTTTTTTCCTTGCTCTTAATTTTGTTGTATGAGTTTTAATCATCGTTTAATTATCTTTATTTTATTTAGTAAAAATATCAATGGTGACTTTAAAGAAAAAGTATTCTTCCAGTTGTGTAATGTCATCAGTCTGTGTCCATTGTAGATCAGAATCCTGTGTGGATTTTAAGATGTAAATATTTTCTTTTCCAACTTAGACTATTTCTATTCCAGCTTAGACTTCCAACGTGCCTCTTGGAAAATCACTTCCTTTCTCATCATTATAGGCAACTTGTCCCTAGAAATAAGGCATTAAAAATTAATAGGCATAACATCTGTAACTATATTAGGACAGTGGATTGAATTAGTAAAAACATAATATTCCGAATTACCTAGCACCGTCAAAAAGAGAGACTTTTTTTCTCTATCTTATACTTTGGAGACTATCAATAGAATAATAACTCTCAGTCTGTAAGATAATTTTGGGGTTTTTTTCTAAAGGAATGCCCATAAATGAAGATATTGATGTTAAAGGTCAAGGCAGGAAGTCTTAAACTTGAACAGAAGAGTAATTCCTTAATATCACGATTTATCGTAGTATACTTATCTGCCATCAAACAGCCAAATTTAGCCTTTTGCTCCCCACAGTCTTCATCGTAATGAGTGGTTAGGGCTCACTTTTGGGCCAAAGATCTTTTGAAGGNCCTTCTCAAAACTCTAGAATGGACTCCCATAGGGTGGGGAGATGAGGGAGACAGGTTTGGGGTTTGCTTTTGTTTTCACTCTGCGTGGATTCAGTCAGGTTGCCCTGACAGGATGAGTTAATCAGTGGAAAAGCAAAATTTATCTTCTCCCCAGCTCCCCTTAACTCCCTGCAAAAAACCAAGGGATATCAACTGTGACTCAGTGCATGCCATAACACCTTGACACTGGAGCTAAAAATGATTGCACAAGTCATCAAGGATGTGGTCAATATTGCCAGGACTGCTAGTGATGGAAAGGTGTTCTTGCTCTACTTCTTGATCTAGCTGTTGATGTCATTGTTCTCTGTTGAATTGCACGTCACCCCCTCCCATGCCAGTTTAAAAGAGCCTAATGATGACATCGTAGTGGCAGAAAAAAAGAAAATGCTAATGGCTGAGTACAATGGGCAGAAAAAAATAGTGCTAGTGATAGAGAACTTAACTATTTTAAGAGCACCAAAAATAAAAGCAATAATGTTCATGCAAAGGAAAGGATGTGAAAATGTCACAAGCTGCTGAGACACATACAAAGACTTAAAGCTCACCTGCTGTAAGCAGTTTGGATACTTAATATTGCTTCAGTTTTATCATTCTGTTTTCCTTCTGTTACTTGTGCAAGAATGCAAATAATGGTCTATAAAGCACCCTCCAGTGTAGCATGCTTCAGTTAAATAACACAGGATATACTGGCAGCATCAACAGGGAAAGGAAAGAGAGACAGCAGAAGGAAAGGGAAGTGGCTAACAGTCAGCAAGAGGTATCTTAGACCACTGAAACATAATCTTCTCAAAACAGGAATACTTTCCATCTGACAAACAGAAATGACAGTAAAGAAGTTTTACAGGATATTTGTTATATTCAGTGCATACATGTATGTATGTATGCTTGCATACACACACATTTTTAACATTTCACTGGTTTTAAGACTCAACCACAAAGAACTCAGAGAAATTGAGCATGTTCTTTTGACTGTGTCTTTAACATATTTGTGACCATGGATATTAGTTATCATAAAAAGGATAAATGCATCTTTTCCTCATTCCATTAAATGCTTAGTCTCTACTTCAATTAAAAAAATAAGATTCTCATAACTAGTAGAAACATTCATTCTTGAGTCTGCTGCATTGATTTGATTTGGGAGCAGTGGTGTTAATTCAGAAGTAGGGTAGCACAGTTGAAATCAGGATGTATCCCAGTGTTTCGAGAAGAATGGTTGCACTTAGCTTTCCTGTGCTAGATATTTGTACCACAGATTGCTTTCTACATCTACCAAATCCATATTAGTTCTTTGACTTGCTTGACAAGACAGAGCCTGCATCATGGCAACAGCTGTCTCTGTGAATCACTTAGAGGTGTAAACAATGACTTTTTGGCAAGGGCAAGATAAATTAGACAACCAAGAGGTGTTTAGAAACATTTGAAATCCACCTACCAGGATGATCTTGATGTGTGTGTGTGTCTGTGAATTTTAGGTGCTTTTTATATGATCTTGTAAATCCTAAGTTTCACATGGGTGGTTGGGGAGGAGAGAGGTTTGTGAAGCACAAAAACCCTGCGACACATTTTCTTCTTTTATTATTATTTTTTAAAATTTATTTGGGGGTTTTTCCATTACACATGTTAAATAATTCTATCTAGAGTACCTCGCTATATTTGCAAACTGACCATTTTGGAACATGACCTGTTTTAACAGTGTTTGACAGTTGCTCAAAAGGAGGGTAAAACATGGAAAAGCGTTAATTGAGTATCCAGGATTTTACAAATCACATTTCTGCACCTGCAGAGGATTAGATTGGACATTAGGAAGCATTTCTTCACTGTGGGGTTGCTCAAACATTGGCTTCCTAGAGAGGTGGTCAATGCCCAACCCTGTCAGTGTGTAAGAGCCATTTGGACAACATCCTTAACAACATGCTTCAACTTTTGGTCAGCCCTGAACTAGTCAGGTAGCTGGACTAGGTGATCATTCATCACCTTCCAAATGAAAAGATACTCTATTCTATTCTATTCTATTCTATTCTATTCTATTCTATTCTATTCTATTCTTTCCCATTGAACTTCTTTTCCCCTAGCCATTACCTATTGAGAAGCTAAGGTATTTTTCACTCAAAATCTTGATTTCACAAAGATTCCTATCACAAACCACTTTACCTGGAAAACAGAAAGATTATTTTATAGTAATTGGTCTGTGAGAAATGCCAATATGGATTCTCATATTGTGGTATAAAAATAACTTTTTTCTAATTCAATTTAATCTTTTTTTGAAATTCATCATTAACTACAAAGGATAATAAAAAAATTTAAGAAGTAATGAACACTAAAGTGAGGCTACAGTTCTTGGAATGGAGAACATACATCAGTGAGCATGATGAAGAATATCTAGTGTGTGGCCTTCATCCTTTTTTGTTCACTGCTCATAGAATATAAGAACTAGGTACTTGTGGAAGCAAATAATAAAAGAAAGTAGCATTGATTCATCTCTTCTTTGTTATAAAATTATTGATCTGTTTTTAACCTAATTGGCACTTGGGAAAATAAATGGAAAAAAACAGGAGGCTATTCATGGGGTTCAAGTATTTGTTCTCAGTAAGAGACTCCCAGGCCTGCTTGTTTGGGGCTGTGTTGGCTGTCCTAACAAGCTAAAGATCTGAGTGCTGCAGCATACTATATTTGCTTTGTTCTTCTTCTCTTTAATCTCTCATTCTAATTAGTTCTTTTAATTCAGAGGAGTAACAGTGCTAAAGATGTCTTAATGTATTGATACACAATAATTGAGTATGTACTGCTAAAAATGTAACTTTTCAGTAAAAGTCTTATCTAACATAAGAATGGACAGCTGATGAAAGGAGAGAGATAATGGAAGTAGGTTTCCAGTTTGACCCATCAGAATTTATGGGAATCAAAAGAACATTATTTCTCCTATATCCTGCCTTTAGACCTTTTTAATCAGTTATACTCTCCTGTACCATAGAATTTACTGTATAGAATCTAAAGACTGTCCGTTTCCTCAGTATTGATCTTCAGATCAGTATTTATATTGTTTGTGAGAAAATTTACAGGCAGGTGAGTCCCTAATTCACATGCATAAGTATTTGCAGGTTTGAGGAATGAATTAAATTTTGGTCTAAATTTTTCCACACTTTCTTTTAGGCAAAGCAACACTAAAGGTATTGCACATACATTCAGTGGCAGCATTTTTATTGGCTTCAATAAGCTTTGGTTCAATCTCCAAGCTGTATAGTTTGGATGTTGAGCTTGGTGCTTGAAGGTACATCAAGTGGAATTTTATTCCTCCCTCAGAGGACTTGTCCTGAAGCTTAAAGCTATGTGAGAATCATAAGAATCAGGACAGTTAATTACAAATTACAAGTAAGGAACACTGATTAAAAGGTTTTCAGTTGTTATTAAAAAATTGATAAAACTGCATGCTTTTCCTTGGTATCTGATATAATTTATTCCATATTAAAAAAATACATAAATTGAAATTTTTTTATAAAAGGATATAAGTGTTTGCACACTTATAGCTCAAACTTTGTTTATTTGGGGTGATCATTTAATGCATAGTAAGCATTTTAGTAAAATGCTATCCTTCCAGGGCTGCTGAAGATTGCTTTCCCATGTTTGCATTCGCAACAAAATGGCTCCTGTAGATACTGACACAGATGATTGCACATCTCTTTGCCAGTATCCAAAAAGGAAAATTGTGTTTTAAAACATGTTTAAAACACTTTTGCAAAACCAGCTTTATGTAGCTCACTTGGAATTTAAAGCTGGATGTTTCTGTGCTCCTTTGGGATAAGATTTGGACCATCCCTCCAGTAGAATTGTGTTGTAGAAGAGTTGCACGTGTATGTTATTCTGCATGCTGTAGCACTGTGGGTATGTGGAAAGGGGAAGGAGGAGAAGATAAACTCCAGTGCCATTACGTGGTTCTTGCCGTGGTCTGTTTGCAGCACATAGCCATGGATATGGTTTTAGCATGGCTAAAGCTGTGGCTAGGAGAAGGTGATTTATATCTTACCCCTGTGTGCTAATTTAATGCTGTTGTTTTCTCTGTCTGTTCTTGTAACAAAATAGAAGTACTCTGCTGTCTCTCTCTGCAACATATCTACAGAAGTCCTGAAAGTCATCAATGCCACTGAAGAGCTGATAGCAGAATCCACCGATCCCTGTGATTTCCCAGATGACAGTCAGGACAGAGGAAGAGGAACCCTCCCGCTGGGCACAGATCCTGTCAGACTCGATGAGCAGCTCACTACACTGGAAGAAAATGTAAGGACATGAATCAGTATGTGAAAGAGTCACACGTGTGAGTGAGTGCACCTGTGCATGTGCACCAACTCAAAAGGGAAAGCACATGGGCAGCATTGGTGGATATTTAAAATTAATTTGGGATTTTTAAACAAATACACAAAAAAAACCAAAAAAAATGTGTTTCAACAGTGCTTAGCTGTGTTGGTGGGGTTTTTTTAATATATACTTTAAAATATTGAGGGAAGGGGGAGTTGGCTACTTCAAGGTTTACAACTAAATTTAGAAACTCTATCTCAAAAGCTTACTTATGCCCTCCAAACCCCTGTGGCCGTGTGGCTACGCCACACCTGGCTGAAACCACACATCTCCCAGTCTCAGCATAGCCTCATCACTTCAAGGACAGGTGGGGAAAGCATGTCCCCAGTCACAAAGAGAAGTGGAGAAGCTCTTCCCCCACACATCCCCAGCACACCGTACTGAGCACCCAGGGAGCTGGAGCTGCCTCCTGCACTGTTAAAAAGAGCAGGCTGAAAAATCTGAATTAAACAAGCATTTGTTTGGCCACGTCCAAATCATCCATCCTTTTTCATAAGCACCTGTCATCTGCAGGAGAAAGTACAATGCTGAATCATAGAGGGAAGTCACTACTCGTTGGAAATTTTTGTGAATCCACTTAATGGAGTTGGTACACCTGTAACTTGCAATTTTCTCTTCTTTCCACATTTAAATGATTACATTTCAGGGATCTTTCCCTTCATTAGGAGCTCTTAAAGTTCTCATAGGAATCTACGCTGTCCCATTATAACATCCTGATCAATTCATGACAACAAGTCCTGGTTTTCTTTAGCCCCCGAAAATTTTCAGACAGAATCTTCTCTTAGGAGATAAAATCAGTTTCCTCCACAGAAACACATTTCCACAGCAGCCCCAGCCTAAGAACTAAGTGGAAGACATTCCATGGCACTAAAAGCCAGTCCTGGCACTGGACTCTCTCTCATGAAATACTAAAGTGTTCTAGCTCCAGACACCACAGAATTCATCTGGTAGGAGAATGAATATGGAATAAAAATCCAAGTCCAGGCTGGACCACATCTTCAGAAGAACTAAGAAATTCTGCAGGACATAGAGCAATTTGGGGAAATCTGCTCCAATTTTTTTTTTTTTTTCTTGGTGGAGAACTGTGTTGTAAACTACCTAAGGTGCATGGCTTTTTCCCCAAATGCACTCTGATAGTCCTTCCCAGTGGTGTGGAGCTTTGGCATCTGTGGTGCTGTGGCCTCCAGTCATTGATTTGGGCCAAGCATTTCTCACTGAGCAGACACTGGGCACAGAGGCAGAGCATTTCTTGCTTTGTCATCACCCTCACTGCAGCATTTCTGGTTTAGCTTCTCCCAGTTCTCTGCAGAATTCACAAGATATCCAGCTCAGCCTTGCTGCGTCCCCGCAGTATATCTTTCTCTGTCCCAAACAGGACATGAAGTAGGTGACAAAAACTTCATAGTTTCAAGATGCCCTCACCATTACACTCCATGGTAAAGAGCCTTTAGAAATCCAGGAAACTATAACTTTTCCCATTGCAGCTGGGGCCGTATTTGCATGAACCACATCCTCTTTGCAGCAGCTTCTGCAAGAGGATCAGGGTGTTCATAAACACTTTGTTCATTTTTGCTCTCTAGCTTTTTGAGGACTGTGCATGCAGCAGTTGCAGAATGTAGAGCTTTCTGTACCAGCAAAAGGTTGGGGTTTGTGGAAGCTGTACATACATACCTAAAGGATGGTAAAATAAGTCTCCACCATCTAAATGTGAATGTATGAATAAGGGCATCATTTAGGGGAGACCTGCAAGGACACCACTGCTGTTTGGAAGTGTTAAGAATTGTTCAGGTAACAAGAACGTTCTTTAGAAAAATATTTTCTTTAGATCTTGCTGGAAAATGTTCATTAACATTTAAGAAATGTAGAGGCTGATTGAGTTACAGAAACATTGATGACCTTTCTTTTCCACATTTTTCTATCAGTCCTATTTTCTTTAGATTTTTTCCCCCCTCTTGAAAAGGACATCTTACTGTGCAGAGCTTTTTGGCACAGCACTTAAACGCATCTTTTCTTTAACTGTCTAAAAATGCTTCTGTTCAAAATGTTCTATTTATTCTTTGTCTAAGCTTTTAGATGTGACAGGGAAATCTAAAAAATTGCCTTTTAATCTGAACTGGCTGTGGTATATCATATTTAAAGGATGTATCATTTAAATGAACGGAAAGAATAATTAAACCCCATAAAAACAGGAGCATTTCTATTTAAATCAGCATGTTAACTTTGTGGACCACCTGTGTCTCCAGGTACTTCAGCAAAGATGTTACATCAGATCACTTATTTCTTCTTGTTATGTTTTTCAAAGATTTCATTCCTGCAGTTGTAATGTGCTCTTACAAGATGCAATTTGTACAGATGTAGTGATTTTGTTTCTTAGCAAAGTCACACGCATAAAAAAACCCTATATACAACTGACACAAAGAAAAAAGAAAACCATTGAATTAAGAAACAATAATGAAACAGAAAAATAATAAAAAGTAAACTATAAAATTTTAATGGTCATTGGTCATTCTCCACTATTTTGATCCATAAAGTCACAGAATTGCCATAAATTATTTGAATAACTCTTCTGTCAAATGACTGAGTGATCCAGGAATTGTGGGCAGATACAATGACTGGAGTGGAAGACTATGAAATTAAGGTATTGGCTCAAGGATCTGCTTCAGATCCTGTTTGCTTGCCCCTTGAACCATGAAGTCAGCCACAGCCATGTTTAATGTATGCTGGGTTTGTAGCAACATGCTCTTTACTGGTATTACAATGGGGAAAATCAGAAT
The DNA here is from genome assembly GCA_013389985.1 of Dryoscopus gambensis. Classification (NCBI taxonomy): domain Eukaryota; kingdom Metazoa; phylum Chordata; class Aves; order Passeriformes; family Malaconotidae; genus Dryoscopus; species Dryoscopus gambensis. Next base: position 102,910 of record WEIT01012324.1, on the reverse strand, counting down.
ATATATTTCATTTCCACTGTGCTGTTACCAGCCTCCTGGAAACAAGTCTCTTGGCTAACAAGTAAATAGGCGGAAAGTGTAGTATTTTTATGTGGTTCTGCACAATTTTAAGCACAGATGCCAAAAGCTAATGCCTGAAAATGACCCTTTTCTATAAACCAGTGACCTCCATCCAGCCATGTACCTTAGGGTGTTTTGTTAAATAAAAGAAACAATAAAACACAGTGTATCATAAAAGAAACAATAAAACACAGTGTATCACTAAAATCTGCTCTGAGGGCCTCAATGGGAATGAAACCTTTAGCTGTAGTTACAGATATCAGAGGTGGGCCAAAATAGTAAGAGGTGTTCATTTTTAGGAAAGAACTCTGAATTATAAAATCAGTAATTCTCTCTTACGTGACCCAAATAAGCCTACTGATCCTCCACAGATTCACTCAAAAGGCCAGGAGGTGGGAAGGTCTTGCCTGTTGTATATTTGGGCGAGAGCAGGATGGGATGGAAAATCATTATACATATAAGCATATTTACTCCATAGGAAGTTAATAACTATTTGCTGCTGAGCAGTTATTAATGCAGCTTTTACTGCCAGAAGGCATTAAGGGAGTTTAAAGAAACACAGATTTATATGAGGCATAATCTGTTGACTTCCCTTTATAGATTAGGGTGTTATGTGATTGAATATCAATAATAAAAAAGCAAACTTCTCAAGTTTTTTCTTTGCCAATCAATCTGGAACAAATCTGGTTTGGAATACCATTGTAGCACCTATGAAATCTGTAATGCAGCCACCTCATTCATCCCTTCTCTTTCTGGATGTGTGTTTTTCCAATTATTTCCCCATGACTTTCCTCTGCCAGGTAAATCTCCCTGTGGTGGGCTAGCAAGAAGGGAAGCTTGCAGGTATGATGGAAAATGCAGACTGCTCAAACCTGCTCAAACCACCCACAACGCAGAAATCACTGACACCTGTCCCTGCCTTGGCCCTGCAGGTGTACCTGACAGCCAGCACAGTGTACGGGCTGGAGGGGCAGCTGACCAACCTGGAAGACGCCGCACGCAAGATTAACAGTGTTACTGAGGAATCTGAGCTGGCCGATCTGGAGGATCAGGTGGCCACAGCAGCTGCCCAGGTTCATCATGCAGAGCTTCAGGTGAGGACAGCAGCTCCTCCCCATCTGCAGGCTTCACACTGCCTTGCCTAACACTCACCTCACCGTACACACTGAATATTCTTTTGTACTGCCGTAGTCTGATGATCTAAGGATGCTGACAGCATCATATGAGCTGAGCAGAGCATAACTGAGCTGTGTAGCTCAGCCCAGCCAGATGTACTGTATCTGTTTGTTTCTTCCCTCAGCTTGGTTTTGGACATGGGAGTGCAGCAGCCTCTTACTGCAATACTAATGCTGGACTGCTCCTTGCTGCCAGGCAGCTCCCATGGTGTGCTCTGTGTCATGCTGGTGGCCCTGGTCAGACTGCAAATAGAGTCTGAGGCAGTTTATCTAACCAGCAACTTGTAAAGCACTTCCCAAAAATGCCAGTGCTGGCAGCTTTCTACCAACAAAGGCCAATGGCAGCCAGAGGCTGAGCCAAGCACATAGCCTAGGGCTTGCATGCCTGCCGTGGGATTTGGGTGCTAAGCAGCACACATCTCAGCCAAAGGCAAGAAATAACTTAGGCACTGTGACCTAGCACCACTCTAGCGGACTCCGGAAAGTCCGGGGCTCAGAACATGTTGTGATCTGGTGCTAAAAGCTGAACAAAATAACGCTGCCAGAACTCAAGGGGCTGACATGGCTTGCAGCTCACTGCCCAGTCTGTACCCGGCAAGACACCCTGACCTGCCTGTGTCAGGGTTTAATGGGAAGTCCCTGGTGATATTACCCAGTGGAAGCAAGCTCAGCTTAGGACTGAGCAAGGATCTGAGAGCCTGACATGTCTCTGATGTCAGAAGTGCATTGTTGCACTACTTGGCAAACTGGCAGTGGTGTTTTGTTGGCTTTGGTCATTATTTTAGGGTAAATCTGTTAATGGGGTTGACAGGGAGAAGGAAAGAGGCCTAATCTATGCAAGGAAGACAATGGAAGATCTTCTGCAGCCAGCTGTGGCTTCAGGTGTCATTGTGAATCAGGATTTGGGTTATATGTCTGACTTCTCTGACTCCTCTTTCTCTTTGTCAACACTTGTCTCCACTACTCTCAATATCAACACTATTTTCTCCTGGCAGTTTGTTTTCCATTCAGTATTTTTATATGGTGTGTGCCTGCATTTATGTGTGCTTGTGTTTAATATGCATATACATTTGAACTATAAATATTTAAGATCGAATGTTTAGATTTTGTGATAGAGGATGTACTTTGCGTGTATATGAAATTAATTTTCAGTCAGGAAATGTGTCCCACAAAGTCATTCTTTAAATGTAGCCTTTTAAAAACACGTCTTGAGTGAATCTGGGATTATGCAGCTAAAGGTAATTGGGAGATAGCAGATGCAGGTTTTCTCTGCTCCTTTCTTTTTTTTCCTCAAAAGGAGTAAAATGCCTCTTCCTTGGAGTCGCAAGGTAGGTTGGATTGTTCTTTTACTCCAACTTTACTAACAAATTAAGCCCCTTTTAATGTCAGGACTAAAGAATGCAGGAAAGTGTCAGAATTGCTGCAGAAGTTAGTCATCTGTTTATATTTTCTTATTAAAGAGGATTTTACTGGGGGAGGGTTATATTTTAGTAGTGGCATCCACAGTAATTTTAAAACTTCTTTTCCCCCCTCCCCATCTGTCTGTCTCTCTCTTTTATTTTCTTTGAAGATTTCAGATATTGAGAGCAGAATATCAGCTCTCACTGTTGCAGGCTTGAACGTGGCTCCCTGTGTTCGCCTGACAAGGAAACGGGATCAAAAGCAAACAAACCAGGTGCCAGAACATTATGTAGTATTCAAAAATACATTGGGGAGATCTTGCCTCTTTCTCTATAATGGAGTTGAGTAATGCATATGTGTTGTTTACAGATGCATACAATAGACACATCAAGACAGCAGAGGAGAAAACTTCCAGCTCCACCAATAAAAGGTGCGCTTAAATTGTTATGTGAATTAGAGAGAGAGAGAGAGAGAGAGAGAGGGAGACTCTCTTTATAAGATTCAATATAATGTACAGGTCAGCAAAGTAGGGAAAAGTTTAAGTTACAAAATGAACAGAGAAAGCCTAATAGACTGTCCCATCCTCCTAATTTTCCACGTACTTGCATTATATAAAACACTCCTTTGTCACATTAAAAACATCACCACTTTCTCTTCAGTGAAAGTTGTGACAGTGACAAGTAAACAAGAGCAGTGGCAGAAGGCTGAGGAATGTTGAAAACTTGCCCTGCAAGAGGGGTGCTGCTGCTCCAGCGTGGGCATCTGTCTCGTCTCCCACTTTGTGAGACCCAAGTGGTCGTAGTGCTTTATTTACCAAAAGCCAGTTGCCACCCTCCACAACCCACCACTTCCTTAACGTCTTTATTTGCTGATTTCAGTCCATAAGAAGTGGCTCAGCAATGTTCCTGGTATGTCAGACAATGGCTGTGAAATGTCTTTATAAAATCCAGTGGGTTTTTTCTTTCATGGTTTTTTGTGGGGTTTTATTGGATTTTTTTTTTTAACTCTGCAGTGCGTTATCTTTGACAATTCTAGGGCTTGGTTCACTGCACTATTCTTTTGTAATTCCACTGATTGACAGGGCCTCAAACTTCAATAAATTTGGAATACCACAGCCTGCTGGTTTTAATTTAAATTAAATCCAGCTTTCCTCATACATCTTAGGGAAAGTTTTATCTCTCTAGAAGCTGTGACTCTTCAGAAGTATTTTTATATCTGCTTCAATCTCTTATGTGAAAAATCTGCCCTTTTGTATTTTACCCAGGTGAAAAAATAGATAGTTCTCCAGTTACCACTGTCAGAACATTTAACAGAAACTTCATGCTTCAAGGATCTCTAACACAAAGAACTAAAGAAAGGAAAAGCACTGCCAAGGACTTAATGGTAAACAAATGTTTTCAAAACTCTGTTAAAAGCTGTTAAATAGAGAGATAGCACTATCTGTGTAGGCAGCTGTATTTCAGCATCTTCAGAAATCTTTTTTTTTTGATAGTTTGAGAAACAAATATGTTCCTTCTGTGTCCTGGAAGATGTCTGACTATATTCCATTGAATAGCAGCTCCTGAATGTCAGCCTGTGATAATGTAGCCTGGCTGCCAGGTCTCCAGGAATGTGCTACCCTTATTTTTTAAAGAATAAATAAATTTGTCATCCCCTGCATTTCAGACTTCTGAACCAGACCCTCACAGAACCAGCTGCACATTGTAACTTGGCAGGTGAGAGTCACCTTGAATTTCACTAATTGCTGAGAAATGTTCAAAGGTTACCTAAGTGGAATTTAAGGGGTAGACAGGTCACACATTGGCTCTGCAGGGTTTGAACAAAGAGGCTTCACTCAGGACACCCAGGACAGCTGTCAGTCGTTTCTTCTACAGCAGCCATAGAGGGATAAGGAAAAAAGCTGACTGTCCCAAGGCAGTCTGCCACAGGATATGTGGGAAATATGTGGGGAGGTGAGAAGGGAAAGGACCTGGCTCTGTTCTTCAGCAGGCTTGTTTAGTCCTTCACTCATGTTTTTTCTTTCCTGTTCCTTTCTGTTCTAGGAACCTGCTATAGGATCTGCTGTGATGTACTAACTTACACTTCCCTACTGCCAATAACACACTGCCTAAGGCTGTACACTAGAGTGCCTTTTCTTAACAGCCATCGTGTATGTCCAGCTGAAAATGGACCCTCAAGAACCCACAGAGCCTCCGTTATAGGGCTTCATTTGGATACCTCACTGAGAAAGCTGTCCAAGTCTTCAGCATTGTGGTCTGCTACAGGAAACTCTGCCTTAAAGTTCTCAGAGGACTCTAGACAGGATGCTATGTTTCAAAAGCAAGGCTCCACATTTTAAGATGCACTTTTTCTCCCTATCGATTGTACTAAAGTATGTCGTCTTTAAACTGCAGTATGTTTTTGTACACTCAATCAGTCATAATTATAGGCCAATTAATCTGCCAAAGCAGACCTGTGATCCATATTTGCTGGCCTCTTACTATTCATGTGGGCATCTGTCTTGTCGAGCAATAAGAACAACTCTGTGCCGTGTGTGCTGCTCTTCAGCTGCATGGAGGGAGAGGAGAATCCCTGTACCTTGCTCTGCTCCCAGGGAGTCAGTGGAAGTCTTGGGAGGGTTGGTAGGAGGAGGAAGACTTCTCTGTTTACTGAGAGTACATTTCGCAGATTGAATGTTCCAGCTCCCAGAGCTAGGGATATTGCTCTAGGCAGCAGGGGTGTCATGCTGAACCAGAAACTGGTGGCCACACATGTGGACCAGATGTCTGCTGAGTTATGATCCCAGTGTCTGGAAACATCTGAACACGGTTAAAGAAACCAACACCTTCGTATGTCTCGTTCTTCTTGGCAGTATTGTCCGCTTAGTGGTGGCCAGCCATGCTGTAGTTCAGAATAAATTCTGTCCAAACCTTTAATATTGGAGAAAGGAAGTGAAAGCATTGGGGATGAGATCTCTGCTGACTGACTAGTGGTTGTAGGGTGGCTGCAGCTTGCAAGAGATTCCTTTCTGACATTCACTGGTGTTTCTGAGAAGGAGGTAAATGTAGCCCAGACATCAGTTCCTATACTAGTCTGGAGCCCCCAGAGAGTAGCTGGAGCCTGTTGCTGGTGCCACATGCACCCCACTACCACTGGACTGCTCTGAATTGGATTGTGAATAGTAATATTCCTTCTTTCATTTCTTGAGACCCTTAACAGGTGAGTCAAACCAGAAGGCCCTTTGGCTGATGCCGAGGAGGGAGGATGCTGCTTACAGGGTGTCCCTCTCACCCTTTTGTGGGAGAACATTGCCAATTTGTGGTATTTTTTGCTCTGAAGAATACAAAGAAGGTAGTCAGAGGAGGTGATAAGCCAGTGAATCCCTTACCTTCCACACCAGTTGCAGAGCAAGTACCCAAGTGCAGATGGGGTTGATGTGGAATGTGCTGTGAAGGAAGGCATGGGCTGGCAAGTTCCCCCTCAGCATTAAGGAGTGGTGAGCTCTCCCAAAAGCTGTGGGTACCAGGAAGGAGGAGAGTTCCTTCTTTCCCTGGGCTCCCAGTGAACACCCACAAGCAGAGTGCCACACATTACCTGCCATGCAGCAGGAAAGCAGTTTCCTGGGACACAAGGCCATGAAATGTCTGTGGTTGGGCAAATACAAGCAAAACTGGGCAAATTTCCTGCCTAGGCTGGATTTAGGGGGGGTGAGTGGGGAAGACAAGGAATGACTGGATGGGTTGATTGGAAAAACAGTGCCAGCTGCAAATCTGCGACCCACATTTGACATCTAGCTTGTCAGTCCTCTGATGTCCAGCTGCATGTGAGGAACCCTTGGAATAAATACAACCATCTTCCCACTTGTGTCATTCTGTCCCTTCAAGGAACTTCCATCTGCCCAAGATCTGACCCAATGTGTTTATTCTGGGTGAAACTAGGCCTTCTTTTACTCTCACACAATACTAGTTCTCAAATTGGTTTGCACAGATGTGAGGGAAGAATTTGGCCCGCTCTGTTTAATATATAAATATATATCTAAACCAAATAGATTTTATTTATATATTCAATCCAGTAAAGGAGATTAAACAGAGTAGGATGCCTAGTAATTTTTTTTGTTACTCAATTTCCTCCTCCATTGACTGTTCTCGTGTATGTATACAATACATTCCCAGGTTCTGGTTTATGCAGGTATGCGTGTTATGAAATGTCATTAATGGTGGTTGGTCTGCATATTCGTCTAATAAATAATAACTAATATTGTGTATGTAATATCAATACAGAAATGACTAATTTTAATAGAATAACTCTTTGGCTTTTTGTTCTGTTAGTGTGATTTAAACAAGCCAACAAAGTTTGGAGTAGGTTGTTTTCCTTAAGAGGCATGAAAAGCAACTATTATCGTGTTACAATGTTAAAATATTCAGTCTTCTTTGACAGACAAATGTGTACTGTGTAGGCATTGCAAAAAAAAAAAAAACCTTTAAAAAAAATCCCACCTGCTCTAAGGCATTTGAATTTTTACAAATGTTTATCGTGCCAAATACGTGCAAAGATATAATTTACTGTTTTAAAAAAATCATAAGAGCATATGTTATAGCACACAAAAAATTATTTTGTCATCAAGTGATTTCAATCTTTAGTGTTAATATTTATATTTAGATTAATTTTTATAAATGAAAATATTTTAATGGGTAAAATGAAGACTATATGACCTATTTGATTAAGTCTGAGTGAATATTAAGCTTGCCTTGTTGTTGTTATCTGCATACTCACCAAGAATTATTGTCAAAAGAAATTATAAGAGTAAAAGCAATTTATGAAAAGAATGGCTTTTCAATTACTTGATTCATAAAGAAAACCAAAAAGTTCTTCTCTGTTGTTTGGATTTATGTGCACTTTGGCCCGGAAGCGTGCAGAAGCCACAGCCACACACAGTGCTGAGGCACCGCCTGTCCACAAGTGGCACCATCACACCCGAGACACGGGCATCTCCACAGAGGTGCCGGGGTTTGCCGAGGGCAAGGGGGCATGCTCGGTTCACACCTCCTCCTCTACAGCTGGGGTGGGAGGAATCCTGTCAGGAACATTCGCTGGTGAGTCGTCTCCAAACCATCAAGTCTGTTGGGTGAAATACCATCTCAAGCACAGTTTCTCAGGCAGAATTTCTTGTTTTCTCTCTGGGATCACTACAACAACTGAGCAAGAACCCTGCTGATAATCTTAGTCTCACACTTCCAAAGTTCCTTGCAATGAATGCGGATCAAAATACTTATCAGCGTATCTTCTCCAGCATGAAAGCATTCAGTGAAATTAGTGTGTTTTAAGTAACACTTTGGGTCAGCGGATATGTTGTATTGATGCCTTGATGGGGCTACTTAAAAACAGAGGCTAGACAAAATTAAGAGAATAAAAGCAGGTATATTTATTGAAGGGCCTTCAGGTACACTTTGGGCAGTCAGAGCCCCAGGGGCTACACCCAAAATGGATGATGAGTCACAAGTTTTTCATACTTTATAAGTTTGGTCCATTTGGATATCGGGGTTATTTCTCCTATGACAGCTTCAGATAATGAAGTCATTTACCCCAAGTTTACTCCCCCTGTAACCCACTGTTGTTTACATTTCCTGGGGCCTGAGACAGTAAGGTGTCCTTGAGTTTCAGGCCTAGAGAGGATTTGTTTTGTCTGACCAGAATGGGAGAACAGTAGCTAACAGGCTACATGGAGTTTTTAAAATTATACATTAAAGCATTATAGGATATGAAAAATGTAAAAGCTAAAATCCTAAGACATCAGTATCATAAATGGCAGTAACTCCCTTATTATAATAAAAACCCATCCCTTGCTGACATGCCATTTGCAAAAAGAGAAAGAAGGGTTAAAATGTCTGCAATGGTTAATTCAATCATTATTCAATTTTAGTAGTAATTCTCACAAAGCAAAATAAGTAGAAGTTCATTCAATTTTATCCTTTGCAGAATGATCCATGGCCTGGATTTAACCATCAGTTATTACCTAAATTGTAAACTATCTTTTTTGGATATAAGCCATAGATTAAACTGTATTATTCCTGCTAATAGTTATTAATCAAGATGAAACAGATTGTTAGTAACACTTCTTGTAAAAGTAATGTAACAAAGTTATATTAACATGAGTAAATACAGGTATTGAGCTGCACCTTCAGGCTTATTGATGTGGATTAATGTAGTAGATGGTACATGGCTTTTGATCCTCAAAGAGTGACTTTAGCTTTGCTCAGACAGTGTACCTGGAAATAATGACATTGTTTTAAAAGGAATCAGCTCGTTCAGGCCCTTGCCCCTTTTGGATAACGGTGCATGATTAAATGCAGTAGTCACAAAACTACTCCAAGGCCATTTTTTATGGCCAATTAGCCAATTTTTTTCTTCAGCAGGGAGAAAATACTTATCTTTGGTAGGAGCTCCTCTTTGTTCATTAATATATCTCTTCAGCAGTACAGGAAGAATCATGAAGGGTCAGTGGGTACTTCAGGGAGGCATTCTTAGGAGTGGATGTTAACAACCTCTATAAAAGCTACACACAAGAACCAGCATTTCATGCCATTAATGCAGGTACATTAAAAATTGGTAAGAGCCTTTTTTTTTTCTTCCAACCATTGCTTTTTATTTTTACATATCAACAGCCATTGACTTTGAAATGTGACAGGAGGGCTTAAATGTAAATGATACCTTTAATACTGCAGTTTAAATCCCAGCCCAAAAGCTGTGTGGTTTTGGATAAACCTAACGGTGAACCTAGCAGCGAACAGGATCAGGAGATTGATGGGGATGCACAATGAAGAAACATTTTTATAAGCAGTGGTGGCACTCAGTGCTGGTGTCCATGCATTGTCTTTTGCCTGCACCCCGAACATGTTTCTTTTTGAAGGTACTTGCACAAGAAGCAGAAAGAAGAGTAGTGTGGGATTGCCAGGCAAAAGCAGAACTGTAGGTCTGAGGTGCAGGGGAGAGCACAATTGAGAGAACAGAGGTTGGGTCGCCACCTTGGGGAACAGAGATCACCAGTCATTGTCCTCTGTGTCCAGTAATTTTTGCTCCCACAAAGCATTCAAAATGAAATCCAGATGTCTGCTCACAGGCCTCAGGCTGCCACGGCTGCTTCTCAGCTGCCTCTTCCCAAAGCGACCGATGGGGCGAACACCACGGCCCACGTACCAAAAAGGGTCGATCTCAGGACCTGGAATTCAAAGCAGTCAGTGAGGATGTACCACTGCACTCGGAGGCAGCATTTCCTGAACATCTTGAGGATGTTAAACAGCTTACTTGTAGCCCAGGAGAAAAAAAAAGAAGAGAAAGGCCACAGTCAGACACACAGCTTACTGGTGCCTTTGAGAGTTACTTTCCATGTGTAGAGCCCAAAGGAAGAGGATTCAGATGCAAAATTAATTTTCACCCATCTGGGCTGCAACCTGCATTTCTAACATAAGCCAAAGGGCCCGTCTAAATTTTCTGCAGTAGGTGCCAGGTACACTATTTCTACAGGCTAACAAATTCACTGGCTTGCAGAGGGGGTTCCTACATGAGAGGTAAATACGAAAAGTTAATTCTTGTTCACTTAGGAAGTTGTTTTCATGGATGACTATTTTTTTTTTTCTTTTAAATTTCTGACACACTACTTATTTTTGTGGTCTAGTGCAGTTTTGGAGCAGGTGTGGAGAGGAGTATAGTTGTATTAAAAGACTGTAATATTAAAAAGATTATTTTAAAATATAAAAGACTGTATATTAAAAGATACAGCAGAAGGGAAATTCTAAAACACGCTGGAGATGATGCCACCCTAAGGAAATGCCAAATCATTCCAGAGCCAGACAACTGTCAGGAACAGGAATAAATTACTATTTAAGTGCATTACATATCATCCCAGTCACATGTAAGTCTCAGTCAAGGCAGCAGGATTTTCCCCTGTGCATTTTGACGCTTGGACGGAGAAAAAAATTCACTTTGCCTTTAAATTTTTTCCATAAATACATCTTTTAAGTCCTTCAGCACTGTGTTTAACAGCCTTCCTACTCAACAAAACCCAAGAAACTTCCTTGTTTTTCACCTGTGTACCCAAAACCTGATGTTCTCAACATCTCTAGTCCTCTTTAATGGGGAGAGATGTGGCACTGAGCCTTACACACCTTACTCTCCACAACCCCTCTCTCCCATTCCACCTGCAATTATCAGCCTATGCTCCTTGGGGGAAGATGATATTTCTTGATAAGGTTTTCTCAAAAATCTTTTGGATTGTCTGCTGGTTTTAACTTGGGATATATGGTATCATCCCTCATGTGGATACCCTCAGTTCTTCACAGCATCTCTGGAGGCAGATACTTCAGCCACTGGCATTTGGACTTTCAGACAACTCGCAGTCCCAGATAGAACTGAAAATGTCTGTAAAGTGAACTTAAGCTTCTGGTCCTTGCTTTCTTTTTATTATATGGATGTAGTTCTGTAGGTCTACAGAACACAGCTGAAAATTTGGTGCTCAAATATTTGATTTATATCACTTTACATTTTCTTGTCTATCCTTTGCACATTAGTGTCTTCTCTGATATTTATCAAAAATAATGCTATTTGCCTTGGCTAATTAAGGGCTGTGAGAATGACATGAGGTTCTGTATATGCACTGACAAGTGCAAATGGAAGCACAGGGCCTCACACCAAGGTTTCACCATAGAAACACCTGCATGATTTGCTGTTGAACTCTGCCTGACAGGCCAGCCCTGATCCCTCAGTGCAGCAGAGACTGTGGGGTCACCATGTCAGGTGAAACTCATACTTACTTCTGTTGTCTATCTGATGTTTAAATGGCCTGCTCTGTCCCGAAGCAAAGCTGAGCGACATCAAAAGCATCAGGATGTAGACAGTGACCAGCTTTAAGTGGTTTGGTGACCACTGGGCACGTGGTGTCCAGGAGATTGGATGCCACATGACAGAGCAGTGGTGGGAAGGCTGTAAGGAGAAGAGTGAATGTGGGGAACACACGTGAGTTAAAACTCTCAAGGTGAAGGAAAGCGTCAACTGTAACAGTACATTCCTGCCCATCAGATCCATTCCATGGCTCTAAGTTCTGTGGAACACTGATGCTGGGAACATCCTGGGCATTTCTGTTCGAAGACAAAGGCTATGAAGTGGGGTGTCTACTGAGATAAAAACTGGAGACTTTTTCTCTCCAGCAGTGAAAGCCTTCACAGGACACTCGAGTCCTGGCCCTGAGCTCACTACTGCTGATTCTGTATGGGTCTCTACATGACCACAAGCATTGGCCACCAAAGTGTTTTACCTCAGCATCCTTTCCTTGCTTGTAAAACGTGTCTAACGTTTGTGTTTTATACACTCTTTTTACAACTGAATGCATTTCAGTATGAATGTCAATGCTCCTCCTGTGCCATCACACCCTTTTTTTGCCAGCATGCAAAGTTCTGATTTCCAGTTACAGTTTCCACTGGTAGATGTCCCAGTCCTGTAAAGGCACCCAGATGCAACAGAATGAGAAATCCCTCCCAATTCCCACAGGATAGGCTGGGCAGAACAGAAGGTGCTGAGCTGGGAAAATTGCATCCAGGAAGGGGAGGGAGCCAGGCTCTGATTACCACTGTCTCTGGCATTCTGTACAAGCTTCCTCGCAGCAGCTCTCCCAGCTGTCATGCCAGGATAGTCTGTCTTGTGACGTGCAAGGTCTGTCTCTACATTTGACATCCTGGAGCCTCTGCCTATAGAGCAGGAGCCTATTTGCTTAAGCATTATGTAAGTGATGTAAATATACAGGCACAGAGGCTGTAGGAAATCCTCTCAGCTGTGCCTACACAGAGGCTTCTCTTTGCAAATAGGTGGAATTTTTCCCCAGTTGCTGGCAAAATCTTAGCCTGTCTTCAGTACAGGCAGAGCAGGAACGAAAATCTTTGGTGCAAGATGCTCCCAAGCACACCAAACAGGCAACACAGCAAAAACACATGAAGAAGTTGGCTGTGTCTTTCACTAAAATGCAGTCAAAATCTCCTTCACCCCTAGTATTCAGTGAAAGTTTCTCAAGGGCTTTTTCCTACACTGACAGTTGCTTACCAGGCAGCTTAGAGGAAAGTGATTTTAACTCATGATTTCAGAACTGCAAATTAACTTTTTCTAACTTGAATATCTCATGACAATCTCATGATCATCTCATGACAATCAGGACTAAATTATCTTAGCATGAAGAACCACATGGGGTGAATTCTGCCTTCAGTTTCAGCTGGGGTACCTCTCCTGTTGCTCCATTTTTAGCAAAACCTTAGGATCAGTGAGACAAAAAGAAGATGTTTTGAGGCATCTCTGTGGTGTGTTTACAGGGCTGCTGACAGGTTTTCCAGGTTACTTGCTCTATGGCTTTGTGTCTTGGGTTTTTTTGGGAACCAAGTTACAGAAAGGAAGAGCTTGCCTTAAATGCATTTTTGATGAAAGACAAAAATACAGGGAAAAGCTTTTAGCACACACTTTTTCCTAAGCACTGCTGTGTCTCAGCCCCACTAGCTGGTCCTGTGCCTGAATCAGTCACTGCAGCCACTTTCTACAGCACTGATATGTACTGAATTTTTGTTCATACCCTTGTCCTGGCTAGGGTTTCTGTGAAGGACATCGCTCCCACTGTTCCTCAGTAACATGCCACCCTAAAATGATCAGGGGGCTCAGCATCTCTAATCCTCACTAATTTTTCCTACATCTAATTGTCTCACCACTGTTTACATGGGAAGAAACAGAGACTGAGGTACTGCCACAAACTTGACCCTGAGTATTCTGACACCCAGCTCCATCTTGTCACTAAGCAAAAAGCCTGGTTACCCATGCACAGTCCTTTCAAGAGTCATGTAGCTGAGATGGTCTGTGATCTCGTCAGCTCCAGACCTGCAGCTTTCTTCCAAAAGGAAAATAGAAAAAAAAACAAGACCTCACACACAGTTAAGCTGTGTGCCTCCATTTTCAACTACTAAATAATCGTAAAAAATTTAAAAGCTGACTAGTTGCAACAAAACTTGACACAATTAAAAGTTTCAGGAATATTTTTGCTCCTGGAGCTCAGCAAAATTCAGTGCCACTGTCATTTGATCAACTTGCCACTTCTGCTTGGTGCCCAAGCAGAGTCTTTAAATATTGGCTGAGCAACATCTGTGACAGTAGTCTGGCACCTTTAATTTACATGGGAGGGGAAAGTTAAAGCCACAAATGAAGTTACAATGAAACAGCAGTATCACAGCTTGCCAGGGGTCTGCCTCACGAGGAGTCGGAGACCATCCTGGCTCTCCCTCTGGGCACACAGGGGCCCTCATCAGACCAAACTAAAGCTCTACTGTGGATCCATCATATGTAACCCTACCACGGTGCTATTAAGACAAGGTGCTATTAACTCTTTACAGCCTAAACCAATCTTCGTTGAGATCAGCGGCTGTGTACACCCCCTGCGATGCAAACGTGAAAGGCTTTCCTGTTCGAAAGCAGTGATGGAAGCACCCTCGAGGGAGGGGACCCCAGGCGAGCACAGGCCCGGGACCAGGCTCGTTTCAGCGCCGAGCGGCAGGAGAAGTGCAGGGCTGTGCTGCCGAGTCCTGCCTGTGCTCTCCCTGCAGGGCACAGCACTGCCCGCGGGGTCAGCCACTCTGCCTCACCACGGTCTGCTTCGCTAACAAAAACTGGGCAAAAGTTACTGAGCACAAGGCACAGCTCTGTATGTTAACGTTCTGGGCTAAAGCCCGAAAAGAAAAAAGGAAATTCAGCAAGAAAGAACCTGGACAAGTGCTGAAGCAGATAGGGGAAGGCACTCACCTGTGTGCACCAAAGCTGCTTCTCAGGTAGTCGCTGCTCCAAGCAGAAGCAGGGCAGCTGATGGGGGCATGTGCCTTTTATACTGGAGGGAAGTGGACTTGAAGCAGGGAGGGGGAGTCAAGAGGTGGGCCAGCAGGACGTCAGCAGTTCTAGTGAGCAGGATTTAAATTTACAAAAGGAGGGCTGGGAGAACGGAGGCTGTATTAGAAAGCCATTGATCAGGGCAGGGAGCAGGAGTTGAGGGCGGCGCCAGGGGATTTCGGGGGGGCATGGCAGGACACATGACTGAGGTCCTCAGGCCCACCAGGAAGAGAGCAGAGGGAAGGGGGCTGCTGCCATGTCCCTGTGGGTGGGGGGGCACAGAGAGACAGAAGCAGCGACACTTTCTGCAAAGGAGAGCCAAGCTCCCAGCTGAGATGCTCTGTCTGAAGTGCATATCTGCTGGGGGAAACACTCATGGCTGAGGATGAGTTGTGGGGAGAAAGAGGAGATGAACAGTGGGGAGCTATCAGAGCCAGAAAGCTGGGACAGTCAGTCCACACACTCCTTCCCCAGCCCTTGCTTCTCTTGCTGTTGTCGCATCTTTGTGTTTTGCTTAGGATCTTACTTGATGGCAGCTTTTGTTTCATTCAGCCCCAGCCCATAACTGGGATCAACCCACCCATGTGTAAGTTTTAAGTCACACTGCAACACAGCACACAAGTAGCTGATGAAATCAGTAGTGATTCAGTGCTTAAGCAGGCCCTTACCAGTTTTGTGGCAGAGAAAATTTCATCTGCATGAGGCCACTATCTCAAGCAATACTGTATTTTTACAATAGGTGACTCTTCTGAGTGGTTATTTTTAACTCTGTCTCTTGACTAATGTGTCACTGCGGCCTTGCTGTAGGGATCTTGCTGCTGTAGAAGCTAACACCTTGTTTACTCTGGAGGTTTGCAGGGGAGAGCAGCTGAACTGGCAGGTGCTTTGCTCCTTGGGCACCATCCTGCAGAGATGTGAAGCATTACTGGGCTGACTGCGAGCTGCAGGCTTTCTCTTTACAGACCCATGTTCCTGCTCTGCTCCTGGAGAGATACCTGAAGGAACAATTTTAAGGCTGTGCTTTGAAAGGGGGCTCTGAGGCCTGACCTCACCCATAAACTGAGACTGCATAGGAAATGCTGCAATCCCATAAGGATGAAGAGGAAGTTCAACAGCAAATATGTTCAGTTTTTCTATAAAGACGCTTCCAGTTGGGAAAACCTCAAAGTACAAATAATGCTATTTCACTGTAGGTACATCTCAAAAGAAATGAAATTATTTTATTTTGCAGGGGCAGTTTTTGGGGTACTTCTATGAGGAAATACAATGAAATGTTGCTTGGCCCTGCCCTTACTCACCACCCAAGCATCAAGTACCACTGGGAGAGTATGGTCACTAATTGCAGGGGTTTTTCATTTCTGTGTAATAGATTGTTTTATGGGTACATGTATGAACAAAAATGGTAAAGAAGCCTGAGAAATACTCTTCTGTTCTCCAGTTTCCACCCAACAACAGCTAAGAGAAGTGTCTTCCTCATCTGAGTTCTCAAGAGTTTACTCAGACTACTCAGGATCACAACTGCAAAATATGAAGAGCACTTCAAATCCACGGTAGCACAAAAGGTCTTTCTACAGCTATCACAATCAATAATAGATATACATGCTTTTCTCAGAAACCTCCTTTTAGCGTGTTCCCTTTGAACCTTGCAAACACTCCCTACCTAAAAATCAATCTGCATCCAAGAATCAGGCAGTGGCTGTGCTTCTGATGTGCTAATTTTGTGTGCGTGTGTGGGTATCTTCTTAGATGAGAGGGTACCTTCTTAGTAAGTAAAACCCTTCATGGTCTCCCATTGTAGAGCTTTTCTGTTACTGCTTTTCACATTTATTTTGACCAGAAAATGTGAGCATCCTTTCATGACCTCTAGTGGGCAATTGCTGGAGTAAAGGTTTCTTTTCCCTAGGATATGCAGGACCCTTTCTTGTTTTGTTGTTTTGCTGATGATCTTGTCATATTAAAATAGAAGCAAAAGGTTTTTTCATCGCATTTACTTTTTCTAGTCTGGCTGGCACTGCAATGTGAGCCTTTCCACAGCATAGATCATTTTCACCGATTGTCACCTACATGGAAGTTACCACGTAAAACAAAATTATGCAATGTCTTCATGTTAAGAATGCTTGCTTATTGATAAAGGCTTTTTGCAAATAATATGCCATACAAACTAAAATAAAAAGAAACCCCAACCACACACACAAAAAATCATTATTAGGAGAGCCAGCATTTAAAATGTTCCAGTGTAACCATTTACCTTCATTCTGGCCGAAAGTTGATCTACTGCTGTATCCTGGTTTTGACAGTGGACAACACAGAACATTTATGGAAAAGTGTAAAAACAGGGCAGCATATTTTCCCATTCCCCCCTATACTCTTCTCACAGACCCTTGAGCCCTGTGGGCCAGAGACTACCCAAATCAAATGTTTCTTTGTGGTAGGGAGCCCTTGATGGGCTTCTTCTCTTTCACGGTTGCTTCCTGAACCCATGTAAATTCTCAGCATCCACAAAATTGTGTGCCAAGGACTTTGCAGCTCTTTCTCTGCTACAAGGAGGATTGTGGCTGTGCATCTGTTCTGGACACACTACCTGCCAGTTTCAAGAGCTTTCATTTTCACTTTCATTCAAGTATTTTCATTTTCGCTTTCAATCATTCTGACTTCATGAAAGGCTCCTGTAAAATGTTCTCAGCAATGAAGAGTAATAAATTATGTGACAGTCTGTTTAAATGAGCCTCATCAGGCATTTCTCTTACCAAAGTAAACTTAATTCCATCTTCGTTCACTGGACATCATCATTTCTATCCATCAGACCACAACAGAAGCACCACAGTGCTATGTACAGTACTCAGAAGCTCTCTTAGAAATCATCCTGGCTTCTCAGGGTCTTTTCATGCAGCTGTGACTTTATTTTATTTTGTTACCCAATTCATAGCAGGTCTTACGCTTTGGCTGACAAAACCAAGTCAGCTCACACAGCACAGAAATGTGAAAGCCATTTAGACTTGGGAGGAACTGGGAAAGAGCTGTCAGGGGAATGAGGATTGTGAAAGACTGAACTGGAAAGGTCATCTAGAGGACAGCTTGGTTTGTAGTGAAGGTGCAGAGGTTTGTGTGTTAAAACTTCCATTCTTTTCCTGTTTCTGAGGGAGAGGCTGGGCACATGCTGTCTTCTTCGTAGAAGATCCTTGAGAAGAACTCAAGTCCTGCCTCACACACAATTGCACATAATATTCCTGCATAAGTTATGAGCAGGAACAGTGCTGAGCCAGCTGCTACCTGGAATGTCTCAGTGTCTCAGCAGGAAGGCTGCCCAGGGATGCACCAGGGATGCAACTAAATCAAAAGGCAGTAGATACAGAGATGTGAAGGGCTGTGAGGAGGAAAGCAACTTCTCAAAGTAAGGAGAGGTCAGGCTTCTGGGCAGGAAATGCTGAGGGGGATGAATGGAGATAATAGAAAGGTATTGCCTGGAGGCTGGAATGACCCAAGAGAACGAGGTCCAGGGAGCCTGATGCAGAGAAATATTCTTTGACAAGACAGCACCAGAGGCCAACAGTGAACTACAGTTTTGATGGCAAATTCTACAATTTAGTTTTCTCAAAAAATGAATCCAAATCTTCTTTTTTCTGTTCTTCTTTTGCTGGTCAGAGCCTTCCACAAACAGAAGGTGAAAAACCACAAAAGCAAAGACATTTGATGCAGTTGGATGGAGAAACAGAAATTCTCCCCCGTCCCACCCCCAGCCCACCACTCTCATTGTTTCACACACCAGTCTGGGAATAGTTTACAAATGCCTTGAACTACTGCCTGACCTGTGAATCTGCCCAGCCTGCTCTAGTGGGGTAGAGGTCCAGTTGCACTAAATGAGTTTGGAGGACTCATGAAAAGTTGTATTCAAACCTATTCAGAAAACCATGTCCGTTCACTCAACTAGATGAAACGTCTAGTAACATTTATCTTTACAAAGAAACTGTTCTCTACTAACATTCAGGTTCAGAGAACAGCCGGGACTGGCTTTAGTTTGTAGCTACTTTGTTTTAATTTGAGAAAGACGACCATCTAGTGGTTAATACCAAAATTATCATCTTGTTTGCAATCATTATTGAGTAAGAAATGAAACCCCCACGTTTCAAATGAAAGCATGTGTATCTTGAAATCTGACCATGTACACAAGCTCAGCCAAACTACCCATAACCCTGTTTCTCTTGAGTTAGGCTGGATATCCAGGTGTTTATCATCAGCCCAGTTTCCAGTTTTCCCAGTCTCCCAGTCAGCACATGCTTATTGGGACAACTTGTTAGCAGCCAGGCAGCTCAAGCATAGGCTACAGCACAGGACTTCAGCCACTCTCCACAAGTCCTTCCTTACCTCACTGTGGAGGCTTTGCACCAGAGTTGGAGCTTGGATGGAAAAATACAAGTCAGCCTTGGCATGGTTACAGCCACCTTCAAAACTATTCTGCTGATGGGAGAGGGAGGATTTCTTCTGACACTTTTGCTATTCTTCTTCCCTGATAGAAAGCTACCAGGCAGCCTTCTGCACAGAGGTTTGGGATGTGTGGATTCCAAGTGGAGCTGGATACTGTAGGTAGACTCATGTAGAGAGAGCAGGGAAGATTACAGCTCAAGAAAAAGAATCAAGGTTGGAAATATTTTTGCATATCTCTCAGGGATCCAGCATTTTGATGTTATTTTCAGAATGCAAAAGTTAGGCCAGCAAATGCCAGCTCCTGGCACTGGAGTGGAGCAGAATTTGTGTATAGAGTAGTTGCACTGCTGGAATGCAGGATGGAAATTAGTGCTGCTACATGCCATTTGCACGTTTCATGCACAATTGCTTTATCAGGCAACTTAAACTGCTCTTTGAACACCATGTGCTTCAAGCAGTAATTTGTTCTTCCAGAGAATAGCTGTGTTGGAAAAATGGGCTGGGAATGGCACAGGAAACCCTTGATTCAAGGCCGTTGCAGAGGACAGGTCAGCATGCAAGCCTGACATTTTCTGGTGACAGGCTGCAGGGCCAGGTATGGAGATCTGCCCTCAGGAGCTCTAATTAAATTACATTTTGGCTTTGTAAAAGCTCCTAAGGCATAAAACTCAAAATATTTATGTGCTGCACCTGAAAATAATAGTAATATACATTAGAATTGTGTCTGTAGGAAGTGAAAAACAATATTGTTCATTCTGGTTATTGTAGAGGGGCAGGTGCAGACAAGGGTGGCCTTTTACATCCACACAAACCAAAGATGGATGTCATACAGAGTCCTAAACTACAGCACAGGTTTAGCCCTACTGCGTGGGTGACTTTTTTTTCTTGATGCGAGGCTTTCTTGTGCCATTTCCATGCCCAGCCCATTTTTCCAACACAGCAATTCTCTGGAAGAACAAAGTTTCTCCCACTGGTCTGGGTTACCCATTGCTCTTCAAGGGCATCTGAAGTGCTTCTGAGAATACCCAGTGAAGGTGAGGTTCTGCACTAAGGTGACATTTTTTTACAAAACTGTACTCATCATCTGTATGCCTGTGAGCCCCTGGTTTTAATCCCTGAAGCTTACCCAGCCATAAATATCCTCTAATGATTCACATATAGCTTGACAGATAAAGTGAAATACACTAAAAGGCAAGCAAGGGGATCTCTAATTGCTACTCATAACCAGGTCTTGCAACTATTACATTTAAATAGCTTGAAGCTGTGATCAAGTTAATTAGAGATGATGTTCTTTTCTGGCACTATACTTGGCAGGTTATACATTAGTCATGGAAAGACAAGAGTCTCATTCCCAAAATATTGCCTAAACTCTGATGTCTAATATTAGTGAATGAGATTAACTCCAGCCTCAGCTCTAGGATGATCTGAAATTCAACAGGTTTTGAAATCTGAAATTTAACAGTTTTCGAAATCTGAAATTTAACAGTTAAGCAACAACACCTCTTACCTTCACTTAGGTTTTAAACCTATTTTAATTGCTTCTACCTCTTTTGGTTGCTGCTGGGCCATGTCTGCTTTGCCCACCTTCCTTCAGTCTGGTGTGACTGGAAGCCCCTCATGACCAGGACTTTCACACGTCTATTGCCACAGGTGACTGCTCAAGAGCAATGGGAAGGACTCGGTCAGGTCAAAGGACCTCAGGACAACTGTCCTGTTGAGGGGCAATAGCAGGAGAAGCACATCAGCAGCAGGATGCCACCTGCCTCTGTGCACAGACACCAAAGTTTGGTGCAATGTGCTGGCACAGACAGGATTTGTGTCAGACCTTAGTGATGGATGTGACATCAAGACCTGCAGCTCCCTCTGAGGAGGACAGCAAAGGGAGACCTCTTTGCATTGACACAGCCCCACAGAGGCCCTGCCAATTCACATGGTCATTGTGGAAGGCTGCCAAGAGAACAATGAGGGTGCTGGCTACCACCTTTATTTTAATTGCTGCGCAGGGCATGCCAAGCTGTGCAGTTGGGGGTTGTTTCCATTCCCTCAGCAGTTACCAGAACTATTCATTGTTGTTTCATTTTAAGATAACAAAGTCACATCTTCTTGGCTTATAAAGGAGCTTTGTTGCTTCCCAGACACCCAATATCATTTGTCTGTAAACTGTAGGATGAATTCCACAGATGCCCAATGAGCCCATAGGACAGGATTAACCCTGCAGTAAGAATTAGATGTGTAAAACTATTTTAAATGCATGAAGATTCAGATTGAGCACAAGAACTGACTCAACAACCAGAATACTCAGCTAAACCTGCAGACTCAGACTTGGGGTTTGTCTGAAGATGCACTGTTCCTTTCATCCATGGCCAGGCCTGTCCCCAGCCTTGTCCTCCTCAGTTGTCTCAGCACAACTATGGCAGAATTATGCAAGTGGAGTGGGTCTGATGCTTTAACCTTTGAATTTATTTTTTAACTCAAATCAGTTTGCTGATCTGGCTCATCCCAGTGCCCCACTGACACCAGTGCTGGTGCAGCCAAGGTAACAAAAAAACAGTGGCTGGGAGAAAAAAAGGGTGATGGACCTGCTTTGCCACTGGGAAAAAGTTTCATGGGATGATGATGGGAGAGCAAAAGATACAACAAAATCTTGCAGAGAGACAAAGGATTAGCAAAAATATATCAGAGCCAAAACTTCTTCACATTAGTAGTAATATAAATTTTCTGAGAGAGGTGTTCTTGATATCCTGGGGTCATGTCTCTGAGGATGGGTGTCCGGAGCTTCCTCAACCTTCCCAGAAGGTTTCTCAGTGTTTAGCTCTGCATCCTTAATCCACAGGCATTATCCAAATTGTGGCCTCAAGCTCTTGCCCCATCCTCCCATTACTGCCCCAACAGTGCCTTTTGCAGCCGCTTGGAAATGAGTTAAACAATCCTCCTCTACAGCCCATAGTGCAGTGAAAGGTTTAAGCAGTGATGGTAGCAAAGGGTAAAGAGAGGTTTTGTACCATGGTAAATGGCCTTGCTTTCCTCACGGGAAAAATAAAAAGTTCCTTGCAAATTGCCAGGTCTAGAAACATTCGTAGACCATTGCACACTGGCATTCATAAAACTACTGCAGTGCTGATACAGACCTTGGATTGCAGAAAAGAAATATCCCTCTGATATTAGAGGATGGAAGTTTAGCATAAAAGCCAAAAAGAGAAAAAAAATAAAAGAGAAACACAGGTTCTGCCACTTCTGCCAGTGGAATTAGCTTATTGTATATCTGCAAAGCTATTAATCACCTCATGAGCACTGGCAGGGTTTGTAACACCTGCACACCTTTTTAAAGGCAAACTTTTCTCATTGCAGCCCCTACACTGCTGATATCCTCCCAAAACAGGGATGGTCAGTGAACGGCTGTCCCACAGGAGTCTCATGAGGCCACACGCCGGCCAACCGTGGTGGCTCCTAGGGACTGGGGAACAGCACTGGCACCCACCTGAGAGGGTGCAAAGTTCACATAATCACAGGATAGTTAGGGTTGGACTGGACTCTTGAGATGATCTGGTCCAACCCTCCTGCCAAGGCAGGGTCACCTCAAGCAGGTGACTCAGGAACACATTTGGAATGTCTCCAGAGATGGAGACTCCATGACCACCCTGGGCAGCCTGTTCAGCACTCTGCCTCCCTCAATGTAAAGAAGTTCTTCCTCATGCTGAGGTGCAACTTCCTATGTCTCCAAGTCATGCCCAAAGTGGAGGCACAGGTGGTTTGTGGAGTGCTGACTGCCTCCCTCACCACACTCAGCATTTAACGCAGCCTTTTGTCCAGTGAGGGGGGCCTGAGGGAGGGGGGTTTCCAACATGTTTTAGTGGGGAATGGAGAAGTGGTCTCCCAGTTTCAGACCAACTTGAAAAGCACCCAAGCCAAAGGGATGTGAGTATGGAAGGGCCTCCATGGGGTCACCCTTGCTGGGGCATAGGGGTCCCTGAGGGCCAGAACCATGGAGAATGAGGGCTCCAGCAACACATCAGCACTGTTGTTGGGGATCCACTGAAGAGAACATTGTTGTGAGAAAGGACATTGGGGTGCTGGAGTGGGTCCAGAGAAGGGCAATGAAGGTGGTGAAGGGTCTTGAGCACAAGTCCTGTGAGGAGCAGCTGAGGGAGCTGGGGCTGTTTAGCCTGGAAATAGGAGGCTCAGGGGCAATCTTACCACTCTCTACAACTGCCTGAAAGGAGGGTGTAGCCAGATGGGGGTCAGGCTCTTGTCCCAGGCAACCAGCAATAGGACAAGAGGTTGTAGCCTCAGCCTGACCCAGGGGAGGTTTAGGTTGAACATCAGGAGGAATTTCTTCACAGAAAGGGTGATTACACATTGGAATGGGCTGCCCAGAGAGATGGTGGGAGTCACCATCTGGACGTGGCACTCAGTGACATGGTCTGGTTGTCAGGTTGATGTTCGGTCATGGGTTGGACTCGATGACCTCAGAGGTCTTTTCCACANAAAGACTGGACGTGGCACTCAGTGCCCTGGTCTAGTTCCCATGGTGGTGTTCAGTCATGGGTTGGACTCGATGACCTCAGAGGTCTTTTCCAAACTAACTGCGCGATTCTGTGCGCAGGGCTCCCGAGGGGCGATCACGTGCGGGACGCCATTTTGTGCGGAGCGCGGCGGGCGGTGCCCGTTGGCGGTTCCGTGGGGCGGTGCGGGCGAGGGGCGGGGGGTCCCTCCTTCCCTCCACGTTTTATTTCCCTTGGCGCTCCCTCCTCCTCTTACTCCTTCCTCTCGCTCTCTCCCTCCGTCTCGGGTTCGCTCCCCGCGTCCCTCTGCTTTTGTTACCCCTCCCCTCGCTC
>WEIT01012324.1:1766-74228 GCA_013389985.1 Dryoscopus gambensis | reverse complement strand
GAAACAATTCAAAACATGCTGAACTGCAAAACCGTAACAATAGTGGGAAATGCTTAAAAAATTTCATGTCATATCATGTATTCTATGGAAAGAAAGAAAGAGACATTTCTTTACTGCTAAGATTCACTAATAACTTAGCCAGAAATAAAAATTGATGAAATTGATAAAATAATTGTTTACTATTTAGTAAACATCAAGAAGAGGCAAAACTGTACTATTTAATATCATGTGTACCTGTACTTTATTTCATATTCATATTTGCCTTTCTAAACAGAATTGTTTAATTTTAACTCATTTGAACTGTTTTTTTTTTCTTTTTTTAGATTTTTGAGTTCAGAAATGAACCGTTAAGGCACTGTCAACAATTAGGGGAGCATTATATGATGATTTCTTTCTCCATCTGGTCTAGACAATTCCACTTGTAAAATTCCAGTCTCTAAATCTCTGCAGATTCTGCCTGACATTACAGATCTTAATTGTTCCAGAGAAAGGATATTCCCGAAGATTGTATACTGTTAAGGTGCAATACATTCAGGAGGAGGGAATGCCTCATGCAAAACGCAAAATACCCACATACCAAATGGAAATCCAAAAATAAATCTTACGCAAGTCTTGCAGATGAGCAGAATAAAATCATTCTACTGCAAGTTTACCTAGTCCTGGTTCTTAAGTGCTCAAGTAATCAATCTTTTGGGGGTACGTAGAAATTAGTGATTTTCATTTTATCACATGCCAGAAAAACTGATGTTCTCATTTAAAGCTTGTTCTCCTGCCCAAGAGGAAAAACAAGCAGTATCTTCTATTTTGCTGGTATTATACAAGTACTTCTAGTGGGCTTTGAGTTGAAGATTAACAAATGACTAGCAGGTCTCGTGTTACTGAGTCAGTCTTCATTTCAGATGGCATTTCATTAACTTTTACTACCTAATCTTGAGTCACTTCTCCATAGTCATTCTGCTTGGAATAAGTAAGAAAAATCTTTGGTTTTCTTCCTCCTCATTTAAAAATCCTTTCTAATAGGAGGAGCATTGCAGTTGATAGGTGGCTTGGGTGGGGATGCTTGTGTTTTGACCTTTGAAGGGCAAAATTACAAGGAGATGGAGTAAGATGTCACACATTTCAAGTTTTAAAGAGGTGAGATTTGTTGTGGCAACAAACCATTTAATCTTTCTAGAAGGAAAGCAGAAATTTTTGTCCTTGAGTATTTTAAACTGAAACACAATTTCTAAGATTTTAATTAGCGTTGTTGCAAGCCCAAGACCTCTTTGTATGTTCTAGATGAAAGGCTTCAACAATATCATGTTTTGTCATCTTACTCTGAAACTTCTTTGTCAAAGCTAAACTTACTTGGAATACATATCCATGTTTTAAGAATACTGAAAATGAAGGCTGTGGAAAAGAGCTGTTTAAAGTGCTGCCACAAAAATCTGTTTTTATAATGAAGGCAGGTTTCAATCTCTTTATCTATTCCAAAATAGGTTAAAAAATGTTAAAGGATGTGGCCCATAATTGTCAAGGCAGTAAAAAGAAGTTTCTAATAGAAAACTCTTTTGAAATCCACTAGTAGGACTTGAGGCTGGCCAAGCTCAGACTACAAAGAGCAGTGGTTTCTTTTTGTTGGAAAGTTGTGAAGTCTATGTTGTTCAGACCTACAAATCAAGATTGCCTTCTTAGGGATACTTAACGCTTAATCCTAAGGTGTTACTGGATGTAGAAACCTGTTTCAAATTCACAGCCGTGTCCATAGTTTTATTAGGCTGTTCTAGCTAACTCTGAGCTGATACACTGGAGTAAGGTGTTGCATAATAAACTCATTAAACTGTCTGTTCTGAGTCTACATTGACTTAATGAAGCTACAAGCAATGAAACCCTCGCTTCCCAAATGCTGGTAGCGGTTCTTGTTTGTAGAATATGAGATTTAGTAATTTAAATCTGTAAGCTGCCTAATTCCTCTTACTGTGTGAGCTATAAGGCCCTTGACTCTCACCTACGGTCTGCTAAATCTGACTGTCTCAGAGATGAGCATGAGGAGCACAACTATTTTCTCGAGATAATTTTCTCGGGTGGAATAACCTTTGAGAAGAGGAATGCCTGGGCTGTGTGTGCATACTTCTCATTGCTTCAGTGGCTTTGCTTAAACCTGGATTCCTGAACTGCATTTTTGCACAGCCTAAGTTAAAAATATTTTGGAGAGCTTCTTTGGAGGAGGAGGAGGGAATCAATAAAAAAACTGTTGTAGGAAATATGTTTATATCTGAAGTCTCTTTTCATGAACTTAGATTCCTGGACTGCAAGACCTCTGTAACATTGTTTTTCTCTCTGCATCTTTAAAAATCCTAGTTAAACATCCTTGAGAGTTTGCCATTTAAGGTTCTAAATGCATCTAAAGCCATTAAAAACTTTAAAATGTGAAGAGTCATTGAAGCTTAAGTTTCAAATAGTTCAGATAATAACACTTAGGCACAATTCCCTATTTCTTCCTATACTGCTGTCCTGCTTATAGTTGATATGTAGTTGCCCTAAAGATGCGTTTGTTATTTACAGCCAGGCAGTAATCAGATACCCTTGCTGTAATGCCATACCCTGTTTGTAGTTTTTTTTAAATTTTATCTGATGTGCTGCACTCTTACAGGCTATACTACTCTAATTTTGCAGTATAGGACAGATGTACCTTGACTTCCAGTCAGCAATTTCCTTTTCCTTAATCCTGCAAGGCTCTAGGTACTTCCTCACACTATGTGAAAATGTATACAAGATTGATATTTAGCCAGTTAAAGCAGGGGGGAGATATTTTTTATAGGCCACTCTGGGACACAGTAGGGGTTACTGTCCCTTGTATCTGTTCAGCGTTGATTGGTGTGAGTGAGCATTCCTTTAATTAATGTGCTGCTCGCACAGGGGAGAGGGAAGTGGTCTTAGAGGGTCGTGTATATTTAAGTACTGTGACTTTCTACATCCATACTCGGTCAGGGATCTCTCCCCTATGCATGGCAATGTGAAGGTTGTTTTACAGTTGCCAGATCCAGAGCTCTTGAGATCATTAAAGGAAAAATGGCATAGTTGTTTTATGTTAGCTATATAGATGCTTCATGCCTACTGTTTCCCGTTTAGATTAAAAATACAAAAATAATTTCAAAAGAGGATTTGTACTTGGCTTGCCTTTTGTAAGTTTGCTACGTGCCTGTCATTAATCTTAGTGAACAAGTCTTAACCTGTATTGCAGTATTGCTACAGAGCTAAGACAACAAAGTCTTTTGAAATAAAGTGTGCCAGTATTATCTGATGTATGCTTTTCTAAAACAAATGGAATTTTACGCTGTTGGAGGATTATATTTTTTGGTGGAAGATAAAAGTAACATAATTTAACAGAGATGTGTGTGATCATCTTGTAAAGTCAGTTTTGAGTTCAAACAGAAATGTTATATTTCCTCTCTTAAATTTCTAACGTAATCTGTATTAACCAACGTAAAAATACTGTGACTTGTCCTGGAATATTGTAGCTCCAAAACAAGGTGATTGGCTTGAGGTCTAAAACTTTGGGTAGAAGAGGATCATCTAATTTATTGAATAAGCAAAATGCACGGTATTTTAGGATAAAGCCAGAAATGTGCTCAAGTTTGTTTTCAGCTCTTTTAAAATATCTTGCATCTGTGAAATGTGACAGCACATTTCTGAAATGAATTTGGGATCTGATTAAAAGTACTTGTGTATACAATAATGGGGCTATTTTTATTATTCTTTTTATTTTTATTTACAGGCCATCTTTGCTGTGATTATGCAAAAAAAATTAAAAAAAATCAACTCCCCCTCAAATCAGAAACTCCACACAACACATCCAGGCTCAGCTGTCCGAGTTATGAGTAGCTGAATCCAGCAGATGTGGTTCCAAGTGGAATGGTCATGCTCCTCAATGAGAGGATTTAGCTGTCAGCAGTTTGCAGTCCCTCCCACCATCAGACAGGGGCACAGCTCTGTTCCTACAGTACACGCAAACAAGCCTTGGCTATCACAGGACAGCTGACCCCAGGGACGGGGTGGTGCTGGGGCTGTTTAAATGGTTCTCCCAAAACAGAAGGTTGCTCTTTTACGTAGACCCAGCCAAATGCATTGATGTGTAATCGAACAATAAATCTGAGCTAAGAAGGGTTAAAATTGTCTGTTTCCAAGGATCCTGCTGGAAAGATCTATTAAGAGGCATCTCTTGTCGTAGAGGAAGCAGCCTTTAGCTGCTCTCTGCCAGAGAAAGCTCTGTGATGGGATACCTCCTGGTGAGTGATGGGCTACGCCCCAGTAAACAGAACAGACATCAGTGTGAGCACACCTGTACTTGGTAACACCAGGGGGAAAGATGGCCCTGCAAACTGATAACTGTCACTATCTGACACTGTGTCTCTGACCTACACCTGCAACTCAGAGTGCACATCTGGATTAGAATTTCAAGGTACAGAAAAAAAGCACTGTCCAGGTTCCTTTAGTGAATAGTAACCTGTAAATCAATTCACACATTATTAAAAATAAATTATGTGGGTGAGAATTCAGTATGAATTCCTTACATGCACTATTGAGCAAAGAGTATTTTCTGTGCTTACATGCCTTTCCTTTCAGTAAGATTGTTGCAGTGACATGGAGAAACTTTCTGACTGTCCAGTAGTGGTCTTCATTAAAAATACTGTGAACTTTGTTCTGTTTGAAAGTACCTCTAGCTGGAGTCTTCACCTGTTGCTGCCATTTGTGCTAAGCTGTTTTTAAGGACATTGAGGGGAGGGACATCTCCTGGGGTCATCAAATTGTTTCATTTGTCCTGATAGTAGAAGTCAGTTCCAGTACTGATTTAAATCACCCTGAAATTAGATCATCCTTTGGTAACTCTATGGAAGATAAAAATCAGTTCTGGAGAGGTTGAGGGAAGGAGGTGTCTGCACCCTGCTTCCAAGTAGAGCAATGCAGAGCCCTTCAGGCTGCTGCCACCTGAAGCCAGCCTGAACATGACAGTGTCTGCTGCCTTATGTTTACACTGTGCAGAAGCACCTGTGTGATTTCCAGGTCTTGGCTGCTCCTCCTAGTGCTTCAAACCAGTACACAGCTGGGTCTCTGGCAGTAAATTCAAAGTACCAGAGCACTCTGGTCCTGGAATGTTATCTGGCCACACAGAAATGGATGCTACTGTGTCCCGCCAGTCATTTAATTACCTTTTGTCTGTCTGATAAAAGTAGCATTCTAACTTCAGGGCAGTACCCTCTCTGAAGAGGGTAAAAAAAATTGTCCTTTGTTCACTGTGGAGATTTATAGGGATAACACAAATCATCAAGGCCAATGTTCACCTAAATCATAGGAGGTGATCTTTAGTCTCCTAGTAGTTTCTAGTATCTTCTTAGCTGTCTCAATTTGATTTGAGGCTACTAATATGTTGTGGTATGTTTTCAGGAGGAAGGCCTTAGGAATGCTTAAAAGGAAAGCTTACCTGAAAAAACTGAGTATAAAGAGATGAGGTAAGGATCTTCCAAGTGAGTGAGTTAGTTGTTATATTTCTGCAACGAGGCTTTTAAAATTGATGCCTGTCTTATAGTCACCTAAGAGGCATTTCCTGCACAGAAGAGTTCCTGCTGCATTTATTTCAGTTCCCTAAATCAGCCCTGAAGCAGTGCTTCCTCCCAGGTCCCTGTGTGGAAGCTTTTGGAGAGCTTGCTGCAACTGGTGGTGCTCTGATGGGCATCAGGAAAATGCAAGTTGCCTGTGACTGCACCAGGACAGGCTGCCAGCTCTGTCTGCTGAGTGGCACTGCTGTTGGGTAGAGACAACAGAGGTGGCAAAACCAGAAACAAAAGGTTTGGTTCTTTCTCTGGTTTAGTGATCTGACAAAGTGGCTGCCGGGAGCAAAGGGGTGGGGTTTTTTCCGGTTACTTCACATACACTTATCGAGAGAAATTGCCCTGGGTTTAATAGCATTGGATAGACCATATTCTCAGGATTGTGTCTTGTAGTGCTGATACTGGCAAACCATCCACTAACTTTTACTTTTCAAAATTTTACTTGACCTCTACTTTTGAACAGAATTTTTTCTGTTCACTGAATTTGGGCCATAGGTAGCACAGCTTCAACTGCTCGGACCCAAAGTTCTTGGAAAACCAGCAGCTTGCCTCTGTCCCTACTCTCTCCACACATTTTTGTCCATGTGAGCAGATTTAAATACTTTGGACATGCCAGCCTCTGATACATGTATAAACACTTCTTTTGATGTCTTCTTCTGATAATATATTCCACATTTCCTTCTGTCATCAAAGAGGTGTATTTTTTTAGGTTCTGCAAAGGTCCAAGCATGAATTAGCACAGAATTCTTTTTCTTGTTGGGCTGTGAATACTTAGGAAGTTTAGATTTATGGGGGGAAATCCAGAGCAGATGTAGATTGTACAGTCACACAAAGTCTGTTTTGAAATAGTCAGTTTATACATTTCTGCGTCTTTCATGTGATGTATTACATAGGCACATAGTGGGTTTCTGTCTAATCCTGCTTGGCTGTCCCTGATTATGCTCTGGAGGATGCCTGCCTGTGCTGCATAGAGAAATGAAGACACAGTGGGAAGACTTGCTGCTGCTTCTGCTTTGATCCTGCAGGAATAAGCTGTTGAACACTGTAAACCAAAGTCTGTCACGAAGCCAGGCTGCAAGGCAGTGTAGATTGAGCCACAGTTCCCTCTGCTCTGCTGCCTCCATCCATTGGTTCTGCCTTGTCCTGCAGGTGAGGTCTCCAGATCAGGGCCCATATCTTGGCCCTGTGTAGGTGAAGCACCAAGCATGGCGACTCTGTGACCAGAGGACTGATACATAAATGTAATGAATAATTTAGTAGTGGTAGCAAGGAGTAAATAATGGATCCAGCCACTAAAACAACTTGTTTGCTCTTTTGACCTCAAAGTGTTTTTGTCTCCTGATGACATTTTCCCTTTCATGTGTTTTGTTGTTAGTACTGATGTACCTTTATCTTGCTTGTATTCTTTTTACCAGAGCAAAATGTTATGTCCATCAGTGCCTTGTCTCTGTGAGCACTTTATGAAATTAATGCTAATACACGTGAGACGGAATGGGCTTTGGGGCATCAATTCAATCCTGCAAAACATGCAGGATTCTTTTCACCTGATCTTAATTACATTGTTCCTTAAGCCTTTGACTCATCAAAGAAGCAAGTTTCATCAGTTTGAAATATGTTTTAAACAATGCCTATATAAGTGTCCAGCTTGCGATTTCCAGTCCCTATCCCTAGATGTCACTGGAAGACAGCATATGCTGAAAATAGTGACACTGAAGCCAGGAAACCTGACTGTAGAGCTTAGGTAGGAGAATGTGGAAGTCAAGAATTAGTAGAATTCCCAGGTGGTTGCAGGCATGACGATGTGCAACTCTTCCCCAAATTTCCTCTGCCTGAGAGGTAGAGGATCTGAAATTCTGTTCCTAGATCTATCCCTTCCATATGGCAGCTGCACATCATTGATGACTCCTAGCTCAGTGCTGGAGTACCACAGAGCCCTGTGCAAGAGGTGTGAGGAAGAGTCCCAGTGCACCACTTCAGAGAGAAGAAAGAAATCTACTGGGAGAGGCAGGAAATGACAGTTATGGCTTCATAACAGGTGAAAGCTCATGGCAAAGTGCCGCAGAAAGAGGCAGACCTGCCTTAGGGCATCTCCAGTTTCCACCAGCTAGTGCTGCCCCTCCTCAGACAGCAAGCCAGTGCTGAGGGGTGAATCATCAGTAAATTATTTGCTTTTGGGGGTTAAGCAGTCACTCCTTCTCCACTTAGTTCTCTGCAGGCTGCTAGAAGGGATGGTCTTGGGTCTGGCGGAATGAGGTGAAGAGCTCAGTGCCCGTGTGCATGGAGTGAATGAGAGTGACTGCATGCCAGACCCAGATGTCTACAGAAAAGAGTTGTGAGGATCCAGCCGTTCAAAGCCATTCAAAAACATGGCAGAATTCAAAGGAAGAACCTTTAGGAATCAGAAGTTTGTACAGGATGATCCTCTCCAGTGCCACTCCAGGCTGGCTGGTCCCATAAGGGTGTTTGAGTGCATCTGGGTATGGACAATGTCCAGGGACCTGTTCCCTTCCCACAGCTTAGAGATGGGCTCCTCAAATGCTCTCAGCCATTTGAATTTCAGTGGAAATTTTTTCTTGAAAAGAGGCTGAAACCAGTTCTTAACATCCATAGGATCAAAACCATAACTGACTTTTATTAAAACTCTTATAGAAGAGAAAAATGCTCTGATTTGGTGAATACTCCTAGGACTTTTGCTAAGAAAGGATAAAAGTTGTCACCACATGGTCTTTAAGGAAGTCAATTCCTTCCTGAGCTGCAATTGTACAAAGTGTATTCAGCACTTGATTCAAATGTTGTTATGAGTCAGAAGCAGACTTTCTCTTGACTTTAGCAGGATCCAGGTAGATAAAGGGAGCTTTGTAAAATTGAACCTTCCTTCTGTACTTTAACCTTTTTTATTATTCTTATCATTATTAGAAGTGAAGAATCAGCTACAGTACAATGACTTACAGGATTATGTGATTAGAAAGTATGGTGTGCCCACAAGACCAGAGTTTCTGAAACTCTGGAGCCAGTTATATATGATTGGAGTTGACTTGCATCAAGTGAGAATCTGGTTCATGGGCGTGTAATTGCAGTCAATGCCAAGATACAGCTCCAGAGAAATGTGTTGGTAATTGAAACCTGTTTTCCTAAAATAATGTATGTCTTTCTGGTTAAAGCGGGGATGTGTTCCCTGTCTTTGTAGAGGCATACAGGAGTATAAGCTAGGCTCAGTGATGGAAGAAAACATACTGGCCTTTCACTAGCACCTGCTGGAGTAACTCGGTTGGTTCCATCCCCACAGAACTGAGGGCGCACTCCATGAGAGTAATGTCCTACCATGCAGCTGTAAGGGCTCGTTCCTGCCCAAGGCCCTGTCTGATCTCATCACTGGTAAGACCTCAAACCACAAGTAGTACGTATAAATAGCTTGGGTCCAGCAGCCTCCTTGCTGCCATCCTTGCAGCTGTGTTACAGAACAAGCTCTAATCTAAAATGCAGCCTAACATCTTCAACTCACATGTGGAGGGACTTGCTGATACTCTGTGGAGAATCTTCCATATAAATACACATACATAGCATTTCCTGCAACATAAGAAGGTACTGAATGATTTTTTTTTTCCCTGATATTGTGGTATACTGGTTCTGTTAAGGATAGCTATGTGGAAAGTCTCAGCTGCTGATGGAAATATTAGCCCTGAAGAAAGGGGACTTTTTGAGATGCCTTATTGCTCCTTCCTTTTGGGGCTTGTACAGTGGTTCAGGTCATTCTGCATTATGTCACTCTCAGATATGGCAACTGTAGCCTACTGCATGCTGTGATCCCATGGACGCTTAGCTTTGTGGAATAATGACAGCTGCCTCATCACAGCCAGCAGGCAGCACCTCATTGTTCCTGGGGCAGGAGCAGTGACCTCTCTAGCACAAAGTGCTAAAAATCATAATTCAAAAAGAGAAAAGGAGAGGAGAGCAGCCAACAGCAGAAAACTGGCACTGAGCTCATACCGGTGAATCAGACACAGGTCCCAGCTGCACTCAGCCTGGTCTTGAGAAACAGTGGTCATTTCAGATGAGTGGCTTCACAGTAGTATTTAACCTTCATATGCATTACTTGAAGTATGTCACATGTGATAGAGATTTAACAGTCAAATTGTCTTATGTGATCCATGGTGGTCCAGTCCACATACCTTACTGCATAGGCATGGCAGGCTAACTCAGGCATGTGAATGTACCCAAGTGCTACAAAGCAATCTGCAGCTGAGGCTGCTCACACGCAGAGCTCAGATGAAGCATAAAGGGGTTTTATAATTTCCCTAAGAAACTAAGAAAACACAGGAAGAGAAAGCTTTAGGTTTAGGTGTTCCCCACAAAGATGTACATGTGAGGAAGAGTCTGGCAGAGTTACTTCAGAGACAAAAAAGGTGGTCTATCAATAATGCCAGGAACCAGGCTATGATTTTGTGACAGAGGAAGATCTACTAATTTCATACCACTGAAATTACTATGAGTTGTTTCTACTAAGGATAAACACACTAGTTAAAATACTAGGAGCTGCCCCTCGGACCAGGAGCCCATGGTAGTAGACGCTGTACAACATCACAAGATAGTGCCTGCTCCTCTCCAAATGACTTGAACAGTCAGCATTGTTTGTGGGTGTAGAAACAGAATTTCTGAACCGCCAGGTTTGATGGTATAGGCTTTACATGATTCCGAGCTGCCTCCAAATGTGAATTGAGAGTTGACAAAGTAAGCACAGACAAAATCCTGATTCAGGAGTCAGTCCCTTCCCACTGACTTCACTGGTGGCTATGCACACCCAGGCACAGATGCAGCCCACATGGCCAACCAGCTGCTGCTGCACCACCTTTGGAAACTATCAATATTACTTAAGAACAGGCTCCAGTGAGTCTCTTAGGTGCCTGAGTGCCTATTTATTCTTGTGGGACTGTAGGCACCTAAATATATTTCTCTATTTGACCCAAAGCTTCCCTAACCCTCTCACTGCCTTCCCTTTCAGGAAACTGAATAAGTGGAACCAGCTTGTTTGTTTGGGAAGCAGAGAGGTTCCCTAGGAAGAAAGGACATGCAGACCTGTTACTCAATTCTGGAACATACTCATTACAAGATATGCAATCCCAAACCAAATAGTTTGCAGATCAGATAGATTAGAGTATAATCCTTAACAATTTCATTCCTGGTCTAGATTAAAACTGTAAATATAACTTGAGCATTGCAACTGCTGCAAGCAACAACTCCTCATAAAACTTAGAGACTAAGCCCATCAGTCTGGATATCAGAAAACCATTTGGAATTACATTTATACAGATTATCTTGGGTCAGTTTAATTGAAGTACTTCCCTTTTAAATGTTGCGTGGGCTCAGTGTCAGTTACTTTATCAATACAAACATTTTGTGTAAGCTTCCTCTCTTATTGCTAAAGCCAGAAAGATGCTTTAATGCTTCCTGTAAGAGGTGAGCTTGGTCATGTACTGAAAGTGTCAATCTTTTACCTGCTGGGTAAGATCTGGCTGGTTTCAACTTTGTTAACAGAGATTCCCTCCAAAGAGGCCAGCTGTAATCTGGGCTCTGCAGCTCTCCTGAGGTCAGGAGCTGCATGATGAAGCACAGTCCATGGCTGACTTTGAGACCAACAGACCTGGTAAACAGGTATCCTGAAAAGATGTCTGTCTTTAGGAGAAGCTATAAGGC
This sequence comes from Dryoscopus gambensis, assembly GCA_013389985.1. NCBI lineage: Eukaryota > Metazoa > Chordata > Aves > Passeriformes > Malaconotidae > Dryoscopus > Dryoscopus gambensis. The sequence goes on along the minus strand of WEIT01012324.1, from coordinate 62,949 downwards.
TGAAAAACATAGATACCAGGCTCTATTGGTCTTTTGGAGTCTATTCATTGAATTCTGGAAGACACCATCTATAAGTCATTTTACAGTCATTTCTTTTGAATGCAAAATAGAGTAAAAGTTTCAGATTTGGATCCACAGCTGGGAACGCAGAGCTAAATCAATGTTATTTCTGTCCCCAAACTGGCAGTCATACAACAATTTTGACAGCTGGGGAAAATGTAGCACTAAAGCAGTTTGCTCCCAACTGAAGAACTGGACTGATTTGTATTGCATAATAGAAGAGTTGTTCTGAGGACTTGTAGCATTGCTTTTAATTAAATGTTGATGATTGAGACCCAGCTGGAAACTGATTCCTTGATCAGCTCTTTTGTAAGAAAATAAATTAGGTCTGGCTGTTGTTTGGATGAAAAATTGAGGTTTCATGTGACGGGTAACTGTTCTGGAGGCACAGAATGGAGTTCTGCTGGAGGCTAGATCTGAAAGTCATAAATTGTTCATATTTTTGAGCAAATACCTTTTACAAGTAAAACTGGATACATTTAATAACCCAGATAGGCAGGGCCTAGAGTGATTTTAGAGGCACCTTTGCATTTTATCAAGTTTCTAAGATTTCTCTCCTTTCTTTACTAGTAGCAAGTATCCCTCCCCAGCATGTTCCCAAGGTCCTCTCTTCTTACCAAAAATAGCAGTGTTACTGGGGATTTTTCCTCCTGAAATATAGTGTTCATCTGGTCACCTTTTTCAGCTCCTCTGACTCCTTTCTGTCTTCTTCAAACCTTGATCTTGTCCCTCCAGCCCCTTCTCAGCAGGAAAGGCAGAGTGCAAAAGTGACTCTCCAATAGTTTCATGCTGCTGTGCCAAGATTTGAAATTCAGACTTATGGGTTCAGGCAAAGGGATGGCCCTGCATATCTGCAGGAAACCTCTCCTAAGGAGCCATGGAGTTGGGAGAGAAGGTTCAGGGTTGACTTTTTCATATTTCTGGAGGGAGAGCATCAAGCAAGGTGATGGAAGAGGTGGGAGGGAAGGGGCTGGTCAGCTCCATCGTACAAATTGTGGAAACAAAATGAATACTTGCTGAACCAATAAATGCACCTCTCTTCAGCATTAACAAAATACTTCATTCTAGACAAACCCAATCTCTCTGTCCACCCCCACCAAAGAAACCAAATAACTGAAATCATCTTGCAGAGCATGAAATTTCATTGGAATAAACTGTTTATTGTCTATTTCTGCTCTTACTTAGTTGTGAGCCAGTTTTCCCAGAGGTGAGTAATTGAAGAGCTACTGGTAGTTTAGCAATAATGTTTAATGAACTGAGAAGTAATCTACTTGGAGGAGGAGTAGTAGGTCTCTGCATATTAACCTCGTGAGCTGGTTAGTGAGAAAATACGTTATGGCGTGGGCCTGCAGCTTTCAGTCTTCAGCTCCTGGGCTGAAGTCACTCCTACCACAGCCAAGCCAGGCTTTCAGAGAAATATTACCTGGCTCTGCCAGGCTAATGACCAAACCAGGTTTTTTCTCAGTGGTTTCTCTGTCTGAGCATTAAAGCATTACTCTACTTTTTAGCTTTCCTGAGAAGGCCTAGCCATGGAAGTCACTGCATACCTGGGATTTTAGCTTCATTGTTGAACATGGTATGTTTAATCACAGGGAAAACAAGTACTTGTGAGGTTACCCTGCCCTTAAAAGCAATATCCTGGAGGAGATCAGAGGCATTTTATCACAGGATAAACTCAGCCATGGATGAAGCTGATGAAGTTACCATTATCGGGTTATTTCCAGGTAAAAGCCATAGTACCTTGTCACCACTGCAGTGCCACAAGGAGAATAATATCAGTCATTGGTGAGTATAAAAGTTTACACCCCCAGATAGTATTTGATTTACTGGCTAATGGGGGAGATGGCAAAAGGGATGCACACAACGGGAGCATTCCCTGATATTAGTGCTACTGGTGCAGTATGTGGTCCCTGCTATGTATAGAGAGAGGTTGATATAATTTTCATCTCCCCTCCTGAAATGTAGCTCTTGGAAAAATGTGAGTGAACAATTGCTTTAGAAAAGCAAAATCTCTACAAAGAACCTGGCATGACAATGGGAACCTCCAGATGTTTTCTCTCCAGCATTAGATAGAACTTTTTCTCATACCTTTGCATGGGCTCAAGTGCTGGCAGCTTTCATTTCAATGCCCGAAGAATGTAAAAAGCCACCTCCACTGCAGGTTCGTTAATACAAAAGAGAGAGAAGATTAAATCTGGAAGGGGAACTGAATGACCTAGTTCTAGGCCTTCACAATGAACACCCTTGGTCTTTTATCTGCACAATAAGCAGACTTTTTTACAACACACTAAATAAAATAGTTGTTCTGGCAAGAGGGAAGAAATATGATGGTAGAAAAATGGCCATTAGAAGTATGGGCTTCAGCTCCACCAGTAAACCCCACAATAAATATCCAGTCAATATACCTGAAAAAGGTGAGCCTGCAATGAGTGTCATCCAACAACCTCAGCTATTGTCCATTTAACTGAAATCCAAATTCTATTTTAGGGTGATGGATGTGGCAAAAACACACATTAAAAAACTATTTTAGATTCACTTGATCTCTAAATATTAATTTTTATAAATAGTGTTTGTGGTGATGTATTTTCCTTTGAATGGTTTGTTCTGTTTCCCCCTTCCGAAATGTATGGTGTATTCCTAAGATGTAACCCTGCCTTTGATCCCTCCCCTGTGAGCTTTTCATTGGTTCAAGCCTTGGGCCCGCGGGCCTTCGAAACAGTGATAAGGGAATGCTCAGAGGACGAGGCTCTTTCCGCTTGGATCTTCCCCCTCTCCCTTCCCCCTTCCCCCACCCTTGCCAGCGCTGGACCAAAATAAACTTCCTGACTTCACCATCAAGGAGATGCTGTGTTTCTCTTACGGCTTGCTGCTGCCTGCAAAGGTGTAGCCCAGAGACACTGTGGAAACACCGGTGAGCTTGAAGCCCCTGCCTTCTTTCTACGGACCCACAGGGAATGTTGCCCCAGGACCCCTGCCTTCGCTAGCCCGGCAGAGAGATAGGCAGGGGTCACAACAATAAGTGCTGGCTGCGGTGGTGGTCTGTTGTCACATTTCTTCAGTCTAATATTCATGCCAGTGTTTAGTGCTGTTTCCTTTTGATGTGGTTTAATTTCTGTAGCTTTGTGTTCTATCAGTTATAGCTAAGTAAAATTAGACTGCAATTTAGTTATAACACAGTTAGCAGTTCTGGTCAATTAGAATGCAGTTAAGTGCTGTGCAAACCCGTTATGGTAGAAAGCAATGCTGAAATACGAACTTGGGAGTCTCAAGTTAAAGGGCACTGCTGTGCCTGTACCATCCGCCCCAGGCAGTTTGAATTCAGCGTATGTAAGATACAGACATAAGCCTTCCCTGGCATTTGCCAGTATGGGGGGTACTTGAGTCCTTTTCTCCTTTTTGCCCAACCAGGGGTTTGTGGTCCACTGTCTTTGATGGCTGTACCAGATGGACATTTCTCCCATCGCTCCAAATCTGGCTGGTGAGAGGAGGCCAGGGTTGCCCCATGGATTGTGTAACCTGCAAGCCATCAAGGAATGGGTACCACACAGCCGTGGCAATATCCCTCAACCTTCTACAGGACCTTTGGGTATGAGACCTCCCCCAGGGGCTGGTACAGTGCAGCAGAGTTAGTTTGCTATTACCAGCTGGACCCCCAAAACAGTCACCCACTCAGCCTGTATCTGAGCCTCTCCCAGCCCCTCTCCTGGATGCTCCTAGGTGCCACGGCAAGTGTCAACTACTGGATCCAAGAAGTATTAGAACTGACTGCCAGACCCCCGTGTCTGAGCAAATGCAGTTGGTACTTTTGCCCTTTGTCCCCTGAAGCACTGGCCAGCAGTCGAAGGAGACGCTGGCACTTGTGGGACCCTCAGGCTGCACGGTGATGCTGAGATGAGCTGGGCTGGGAAGGACCTAGCTGGGAAGTTCCTGCAATGGGACAGGTAACTGGCAACAAACCAGGACTCCTGCTGTGGGTAAGCAGGTTCAGGAGAATCCATGCTCTAATGGAATTAGTCTGATACGCTGTACCAGCAGGAGGTTATGCAGTCCAGGCAGACATTAGATGACACTAAAAACTGCACTTTTCAGGCACTCATTCAAGCAGAAATAGGATTAAGACCTGCCACTGCTGCAGGTCACCAGGAAGCGGCCTGTACAACTGGAAATTAAAAGCACAGCCTAAAAAACAATTACTAAGAAACCTTCACAGACTATTTGCTCAAACAAGTTCATCTTCATTAGGCTGCTGGTGTAAAACTATCTGGAACAACTGTGAGTGTATTTTCAAGTGGTCACTGACCACAGGTGGTAAACTGCTGCAGATGCAAGGTGTAGCTTGTCAGTGTCCTCAGACTTTACATGGCAGGGCTCCTGGTGCAGGCCTCTGGACTGTAGGGGTTTTGAAACGTTTCTGTGGCACTGAATAAAAGAGATGCTTATTGAATTTCTCTCACAGCTGTAAATCATGATGGTAGCTGGTCCAGAGACATTACCGTGGGGCCCACTTATTGAAGCTTAACTGAGACTTTGGAAAAAGAAACAGTCAACCAAGAGGAGGGTATATGCATTGCATGCTTTGCCTTGTAAATGGGGAAGGGCTTCTGAGCAGATAAAACAAGTCTTTTAATATCATATAAGCCATTTGTTCACTTAGCCACGTCAGAGCTAACAAAACCAAACGTTGTCAATTCACAGTTTAATTGAAATGCTGGTAAGCTTCATGGTAGCTCTTAGGGCTTGGTTTGTTTGGTCTATTTTAAAGCCAAAGCAGCTTGTAAAGGTAATCAAGTATAGGAGCTTTTGATTCTTTTCTTTACCTGCTTTTGCTTTTACATAAGTGGTATACTCCTTTTGCTTGAATGAATGAATTCTTGAATGAATGTGAATTCCTTGCCCAAGAGCTTGACAGAGTGTATTTGAAAGGTGGACTTGGACAAAGTTTTGCTCAGCCTGGCCAATGTAATCTACTCTCCCATGTGCCTGATGAGGGTCTCAGGGCACGCTAATTTAAGGATTGTTGTTGAGGATGGCAAGTTTAGAAGCACCTCATATGACTGAACCCTTTTCACTCTCCCAAGCATCCCCTGGCAAATGGGTTACACTACTCTTTGTGTACAAAGGGGTTGCATACTCATTTTGTTCATTCATTCATTCATCTCTGGCTGTTTGCTTTCTGTAATTCTTCAGCATGAGTTTCAACCTGTCTGTCCATGTTTAGGAGAGCATTTCCTGGTAAACAGCACAAGCAGAAGAGCCAGTGGAACACTGAGGTGCTGCTGTTTTCTGGCAAAATAAGCCCTGGGAGTTTGTTACCTGTGCGTTCATGATCTGTTCAGGGCTGAGAGAAGCCTTTAGCTGTCTGCCCCTTAGTGAATTAGATGGAAATGAGAGAACTCTCAATCTCTGCAAATGAAACCTTGAAGTCTTTCCAAACAGTCTGAGCCTGGCTTTTCACAGGAGGCTGCTCAGAAAATGCAGTCATGGAAACTCACTTTTATTCCATCTGAGGAGTTCTGCAATGAATAGCCAGAACAACCAGATGTGAACCAGATGTGACACAGTTGGTGCAATGTCCCATGGGAAACACAGGTGGGTGACACAAAACAGGGACTTGCAGGCTCCATTGCCCTGTGCTATGGGGCCCTGGAGGCCTCTGTGAAAATTGTCTGCTTTAACCCTATTTCAGTGAGGGCCATGATGAGGTTTGTGTGAGTCTACATATTAATGAGGCATGCCATCATTGTCAGTAATCACTCAACATTATATATACAGATATAAAGTGTAGGCTCTCATGTTGGAGAGCTATAAAATGAACATATGTGTCTTCTAATTTTATTCAGCCAAGCAGACTTTTAGCTCACATGAAACCTCTTAGGAGAAATCCATAAATTTAACATAAAGTTTTCTATCACTGAGATGATGGTCAATTTAAGATGTTTGTGATGTTATATTTTTTCCTTCAAGTATCCATTTAAAGCATCTTTAAGTAGAAATTAGTTTCCTGTGTTAATAGTTTCAAGCAGCAGTTTCAACTACAAGTCTTCCTTTCTCATCCAGACTTGCCCCTGTACAGCAGAAAGCTGCATCGATATCCTTATGTACTGCAGCAGGCCAGCTAGGATAAACAAGTGCATCTATGGGAATGAAGTAACCATTAAATTTTAATGTTACCAAAAGGTGTAAGAATAGCAGGAAGCAAAAATAATGTCAGTTTGTTATCATAGCTGTCCCAGCATTGTTTTGCACAATTAGTACTACTTTTATCTATACTTTGGGTGTCCCCTTCCTGCTAATGGGACCCTTCTGATAACAACTGCACATTAGGGGCGATGTAAGAAGAGAATAAGAGCTAGTTCCTGGTCTGAAGGTAGGAAAAGACGGGGTTCAGAGAAAAGTGCACAACTTACAGGCAGAAAGTTGTGAAATGAGCCACTAATAATGGAACTACTTAGGATGAAGGGCTCACACTGAGGTCTCTTTGGCTTGCTCCAGTGTTTTCCTTTTAAGTCCATATTATCATGGCAGCACACAACTGAAAGACTGCAGAGGCCTTCTCTCTTGAGTTGTGTTGAGACAAATATGTCTTTCCTTGTTTGGATGTGCACAGTAACTGCTTGGTGCATTTTGATGTAGATAGTTGTAAGTGGCTCTTTCCCAGGGGTTACAACAGAACATGAATTTAGGTGGCCACATTGATTCATTACCAGCTTCCAGTAAGATAATGTATGAAGTGAACATGAAAATCAATAAGACAAGCAAAATGAAATAGCTTGAGATAAGCAGGGGGAGACAGAAGAAATCAATGCCATACAGCTACTATGATGGTGAAACAGAGTCCATAGGAGATGATAGTAAACTCCTAAGTCAAATATTTCAAATACTGATCTTACCATCACCTGTGACAATAACTGTAACAGGGATTGACATTGGTATATTCACATGATTGCAGTGAAATTCTCCAGACAACCAGTGAGCTTTTCCTCTTACAAACTATCACAGTAAGTTTATGGCTGTGCCAGGATGTGTTTTCCAGAATAACCTTTACATGTTTTGTATAGGGAGATTTACTGATAGAAGATCAAATATTAACCTGCATTTCATGACCTGGAAAAAATACGCCACGTTAGGAGTAAAGACATTGACTATTACCTGATTGCTGGCTGTGGGTGTGCACAGATACACAAATAAATAAATAGATAATACAGCAAGGTCCTCTGATCGAAAGTGATTATTAATTTCATTCAGGCCACTTGCTTGGACTTTTTGGAAGGAGTGTGTATTGTCAGTAAGAAAACAGGCTGAATGTTTTCTTTCTCCACTCTTTTTTTGCTTAGTTTCTTTTTTTTTGTAAGTAGGCAGCTTGGCACTGTGAGAGTGAAGGCTTTTATTTCTTTTCCGACCTAGGATCTCATACAGTACATTATCAACATCTGATATTAAATGCATAATGTAGATTGTATTTTTCACAGTATTTCCCCATTGACCATGGGGTCCCTCTCTCATTCAATGTTTTTGGTCACGCCACTGAATAGTGGTTACTAGATTTCATTAGATTCTGTTTGCATTTTGAAACCTCTTTAAACACTCTTTGGACAAATGAGACATAGTAAGAGCATGGTTGAGCTTAGCTGAAGAAGTATGATGTGAAGGCAAAGGTGTTGCATTACCATTAAAAAAAGTATTTTTTCAGGGGGCAAGAGAGGCAACAAGTGAAACAGCCCAGTGAAACAGGCTGGCTGCTAGGTGATCCTTTCACCAGGTGCCCAGGACACCNCACTCCAACCTTGAGTTTAACAGCTGAAATTAATAAAATGTCCTAAACCCCTAGGGGTTGTCTTACTAGAGCCTTGCAGCAGCGGAAAATCTAAACTCATAATGTGTATTATTTTCTTCTCCTGAAGTCTGCAGCCACACAGTTTACACTTGATTTATTTCTAATACCACTTGCTGTTAGTGTTTTTCCCTTCCACTGGGATAGAGCTGACATTTTTCCTCCAGAAATTTATTAACATATATTTTTCTACACTGAGAAATATTTTAGTACCTAGATGTAATGCTGCTATAACAGCCCCCCTCTGTGTTGCCTTTGCTCCAAGCATCAGAGAAACAAGTACTGGTTTCTGCTGAAGTTCCCACCTGGAGATGTATCCAAATTCTTTTTGACATTTGCCTTTTGAAACTTAGGAGAAGCCTACCTAAGCTGGTGACTCTGTAGTAAAGGCTGAGGTTGCCTTTTGTTGAGTTTATAATGTGAAGTATTGGAAGATATAATCACTTGCCTTTATGTATCATTTCTGGTGTTGCTCTTATTCTTCATTTACTTAACTGTTTAAGTGCTTATGACTCATTTAATTTCTAAGGAAAAGAAAAACATCCTGACAATACTGACATGCTTCTTTTCTGGGGCAGGTTTGCTAAGCTTCCCTTCATTCCCAGTTTATGTCTTGGGGGAGTCTAAGAATTAGTCTGGTGATGTGACCCAGCTCAATGCCAAATTGGAATTTGCACTCTTAAATGTACAGCTGCCAGGGATGATGTTTCCAAATGCAATATCTTAGTTTTCAGAAAAATACACAAATGTATGTCCCAGCTAGATTTTGTTTTTCAATGAAGAGGTCATAATTTTTACAGAATTACAGAATTACATTACAGAATACACCTTAGGAAAACTTTGCATGACGTAATAACCTTTTTGAATAATTGGATTGTACTTTAAACTTTTCAGTGACATTTTTCCAGGAGACCAGATCTGGCTCCTTATTCATTTGTGTTAGAATGCTCTTTCTCTGCATTCAATATCATCTAAAGTATTTCCAAATATTGCCATCGAATTGTCTTCCTGTAGTCATAGAGAGAGTAAAATTGCCTTTTGGTAGGCAGATACAAAAATAATAATTTATCTAAGCAAAAGTAAAGCACCAGCCATTCCAAATAGCTCTTTTAAATCGATTTCCTTTCTTCCATTGCCTAAATAATGCAATTCTTCACATTTTCATTGCTGTAAACACAGCTGCATTCCAATGTTACTGCATTCATTTCAGCTGTGTTACTCTGATGTGATGCAACCCAGAGACAGGACAGCACTTGCACTGTGAGACATGAGGAAAAAATGGGAGCATTTCCATCAGCAAATGCATTCATGTAGCAGCAGAGCTGAAATGTGGCAGTTACAAGAAATTTAAACAGACCTCTTCTTTGGAGAAGGTGTATCTTTGTATGTGTGTCTTAACTAAACTTATCTCTGGTGACATTTGTAACTCTACCTCTTCTAGATTTAGTAAGAAAAGACCATATGAAAGCCAGTTAATCTTGTCTGTCTTTCTCTTCTTTGGGGAATGTATGGTCTTAGTGTATTTTAGGCAATCATCTAAAAGTAGGACAAATGAAAAAATTGCCTATCTGTTCCATGCACCAGAAGCCACCTATCTGAGACTTGCTATTTGCGGTCTCCCATCTCATGCTGGCAATTTTCAGGAAGGGAGCCAAGTCAGAAACCGGCTCTTATTTCTATCACAGCAAAAGTAAGACATCACTCCCATCCTTCTCCTCCTTCACCTCTGCATCATGCACTGGAAATTAAGAGGATGGCGGGAGTGAGTCAGTGCTCCCGACTCTGCAAAAGTCGGCCTTTCCAGAATATCTTTTGAGTGTAAATCTCCTGTTAGTTACTGTCAGAAAATAATGCATTGGCCTTAAAATAAATCATCTCTCAACCTATCCCCACGCACACATATGGTCTGTAGTCTCCTACATCGTGCTGGGGTTTACAATACTGCAAGGAGAGCTGTGACAAAGCAGAGCCAAAACCCTCAGGGCTTTTGGTCCAATCAGCAGGACAGATAGAGGTAGAAATGGAAGCAGCAGCATCCAAAGTCTAATGTGCCCGTGGAGGTCAGAAAAGCCTTTGTTAGTGGGTTTCTTGCTTGCCAGAAAGGACCTTGTAAGAATATGACTCTGCAGTGAGTTTCTCGAGTATTTTGACAGAATGGTTTCCTGTCTTGATTAAGGAGGAGCCTTCATCCAGAATCACACAGATATGTTTTTACAGGGTAGAACAGGAGCTCCTGTAAGTCCGACAGAGGCTATGACTGAAAGGTTATTTGTTTTCATTCTCTTTCCAGAGATGTAGTGTTTTCACTTTTCAGAAGCATACATTAGTTCTTTAATCTAATTTCAAACAGCTCAGAGAAGTGATTTCTTTGAGGCTTCTTCTCTGCAGAGCAGAAGAGGCATCACTTGTCAAGGTTAGGACTGTGAATCATAATTTTTTTTTGCTCCTCTGACTCAGGTACAATATATTTTAGGCCTTCAGCTCCTGTGGCCTGTACTGCTCTTTCTGTACTTGAAGGCTTTCCCATGGTGTGAACATCTCATGCTTAGGGTGGGCAGCACTTCGTGGCTACCCATCAGTGCTGTGGAAGGAGACAAGTGTGCCCTCAAAAAAAAGCCTGGTTTTGGGCCAAAGAAATTTCCTCCTGCAGTAAAAATGGGCCTCACTTTGTTATCTATGATGTAGCCAGTAAAGAAATTAGGAACCAAGGACGAAGCAGCCTCAGGAGAAGAGATATGGAAGGTAATCACTCCTGTTTTGCCAGTAACACAGTCAGGTTTAGAGCTCTGTTTATGTGGGGGCAATCTGCGCTTACCAGCTTAATTGTACACTAGAAGATTCCGTATTCAATTATATCACATCCACACAATCTTTGCTACTCCTTGGGTAGGCTCCTCATCACACAAAACTCCTACTGCCTTTTCAGACACCTCTGTGTGTTTTCTAGGATGTCCTAGGCAATCACAAGGCACCAGCAACTGAGCATCCATAAGCTTCTCATAATTTCATTAAACATTCATTACATCTTTACTCAGCAATCTGCATTTTCTACAGTTCTTTGTCCTGCTCTGGGCTTCATTTTATAGTAATAAGGCTTTTTAAATACTCTCTTTTGGAAGCTTTTTGTTGCCTTTTTTATTTTCCTGCAGAAGAGGGAAGGAAGACAAGAGAATAAAGACAGAGATTCACAGGAGCCATTTAGCAGGGATGCTTGGCATAACCTTATTAGTAAAAATGGTGAGAAATAAGGAAGAAGATAGGGAAGGCATTGTTGACACATATCTCAGATGTGGGCTTAACTGTGATGTAAAAACTGCTATCTTGTCCCTTGGTGAAAGAAAGAGGATATTTATGCTTCAGCTGAGCCCCTCTGCTTGTTCATCCCACTCACCATCCCACAGTGAGGAGGCAAAGGCTTGGCAACAAGCACCTAGTGCTGTGGTTTGCCCTGCTGCTCACCAGCTGTGGATCCCCATGTTGCTTCAGAGGGAAATTCAAGCAGCTTCCTGCTGTGGGAAGCGATCCTGTGTCCCCCCGGGCTCACTTTCTCATGGTGCTCAGCAGCTTTGCCGACTACGCAGCTTTTGTGGGGCCATACCATCAGCACTGAGAAGTGGAGCACAAAGTAAACCACAAAGAGCAGGCTAAAGAACTTTTGGCACCTGATTCTTATCCCTGAAATTAGCTCTTTTTGGAAAATAAATTCTACACATACCTTGTATACACCCTATTTCAAGACATCTCTGCTGAAGTATAATTTAGGTGCTCTTCCCAGGAAACATCAGCCAGTGAGGAGGCAAAGGAGGCTGGAATTCCCTCTGCCCAGCCCAATCACAGTGGTAACCCTTATGCATCAAGTCTACTAGGCAAGTTTGAGCAGTCTGTGGTGCCTCTTCTGGCCTTTTGTGATGGTGAGAGTCCAAAAACTGCACACAGGCAAGTATGTGAAGACAACAACCTCTCCTAAGAAGCCCTAGAAAAGAAATGCTGGTCTGAAAAGAAATAAAAGTATGTTATATAAAAAATTGCATTGTTCTTGATTTTTCCTTCTCTTTGTAAAATTGTCTCTTATTTTCCAAAGAGGAAATACAGTCCTTAAATTAGATCTCACGGGGATGCTGGCTCCAGAATTGTGAGAATTAATACACAAACAATTAAATTTGAAAACAAAAAAATCCCAACAATGAATCAGGAAAGAAGTCACTGACATTAAAACCAGAGTTATGCAAATTAAGTCATAAACTCTCAGCCAAATTTAGGAAATTTTTTGGTCTTTAATTCACTTCACTCTGCCATCAGAATCCGTCTTGCCTATTTTCCCCCAGGATAGAAGTCCATCATTAAATAATGGATGCATAAAACCCTCTTTTTATTTCTTCCTCTAAATAAAACCCTTTATAGGGAATACTGGAGAGGAGCAAAAATTAAGGATGAAAAGAAACTACAGTGATGGTAAGTGACAAACAAAGCCAGGGCTTGACGAATTAATTTCATTCTCTGAATTACACTGATCTTATTTGCAGGGTCATTATATGCATCTTTGTTTTAGACTTCTGGAGAGTCCTATACATAGAGAAAGGCCTAAAATACAGTCTTCATTTGATGTGAAGTACACTGAGTTTTGATTTACTTGCTTTTTTATAAACAGCTGGACTCTTGCAGTACTAGCCTGGAGAATCAGTAAAGCTATCACTGTGCCATTACCAAACAAACTCTCTGAAGCCACACCATCCATGAGAAGGTGGAGTCACTGAGGAGCAGCGAGGCCTTCAGGTAACTCAGCAAAATTTGTTATATGAAATCAAGGGAGAGCTGCAACTCTTCAGGGTGGCTGGTGGGCTGTGAAATTTGTACTTTGGTTTTATTAAGGTTGTGTACTTTTACTGATCTACCCAAAACACTTCAAGTGATCAGTATGCACGTGACAACCTGGACTGTGCTGCTCAGTACTGGGATCGCTGTGCTCTGAGCAGGCCTTCATGGCCCCCAGGCAAGGGGTTCCCTTCTCCCTGGGGAAGGGACTTAGTGTCAGACTGATTGGTATTTTAAAAAGGCGTGGCCCATTGAGATGCTCACAATTATCTAGAAAATATATCCACAGCTGTTAGAGTAGCTAGCTAGTTAGAAGCATGCAAAGGCAAAGTCAAGTAGGTGTAGATTAGAAAAAAGCTGCAAAAAACTTCTGCAGCAATCTTCGTTCAGTTTGTCGTGTATACGTGCTATGACACAACCAGATCTTTGGCATGATGTGTAATGGGCTCAGCACCTTTTGTTTTTGCAGCCAGTTGATTTCTAGGGAGGTGGTGGTGGAGAAAGGGAACTGCTGCCTCTTTGGCAATAGTGCATTATTCACAGCAGACCTCTACTTGTTCTTTTTAACTCCAGGAAGATCTCTATGCATTTCAGCAGCTCAGCTGTAATTAAAAGTAGTAATTGATAGAGGATTAAGGGCTGTATCATTAAAAATTACTTGAATTTACCAGTACAGATTATTAGATTACTGAAGATATGTAGGCACTTTCCAATAAGATTCTTTTACTCTTCCAGATTATTCTTGACAGCTCCTGTAATGAAAGTGTCAAGATAGCTGTGTCAAATGTCCTTGAATTAATAAGGCACATTATCATGTTTGCAAATTGTTGCCAAATTACACTCATCAAAGACGTATTTTACTCCACTTACTGTTCCCTTCACAGTAATACAGAACTAAAACTCTAGAGATGGATGTCCTTGCTCAGTGGCATTTTTGTCATGTTGTCAAATCCCATTGATCTTCCTTTGCTTCATCTGTGCTTCTAAAATACCTGCAGTATTATTTGCATTTCTGTACTATTATGTATTACACTTGTCTAACACATATTATCTATGCAAGCTATACACCTTAAAAGTGGCATTAGAATTACAGGCCCTTTGTAGGGGGAATGAAGGCTCTATTGTCATTCATTACACAAAGAGATTAATTAAAGAACTTCTGAAAGAAATGGTTTAAGCACTTCTTCAAAGTAATTGAATGTAGGGAGTCCTGCATTAGCAACTGATTCTGGGAGCATTAGACTGATTCTGGCAGACCAGAACAATATCTGTGGAGTTTCGGGTTTGGTTTTTTTAACATTTCTAAGCCCTGCATAAATAACAAGCATTGCCAATTAATGACATTTTCACAGTCTGTCTTATGAGACAGATAGATAAATAGATAGCTGCATAACAAAATGTATATCTATATTTTTATGAGATTCCTATGTAGATTGCATAGAAATGTCACAAAAATATGCATAGAAAGTAGTTACACGTATGACTTAAAGCCTTACTTTGGCATCTGAGATTTGTGTGAACATCTCGGTTTTCATATTAAAAATATTCATGGCCCCTGAGATCAGGAAAAGAACACACTCTTCCTCCTCTGTTTTTATTTCCCCTTTTCTATTTTTCCCACAAAAAAGTAAAAATGGGAACATAGAATACAAATAAAAGAATAAAATTTCTTTCTTTTCATATTTCATAATCTGTAAATTGATCTCACTTTTTTTAAGTCTTTGTAAATACAGAACTCAGTATGCAAAACTGGTCTTGGCAGCAGAGATGTTGTTTACAATGTGTCATCTCTTCAGCTTTTAGCAAGGACCAAACTCAAAGTAAGGATTATAATGCTGATAAATGTATCAGGAAGAAGAACAACATGCTTTTTTATCTAGAGCAGAGTGGAAGGGGTGCTGGGGCTCAGAGACACAGACTAGAATAGAAAAATAGACTATTTGAAGTGCCCTGCTAGGAAACTTCCTTTAAGAAACTAAAACTTCACTTTTCCCAGGTAATCTGACCTTTGGAAGGAAGGTGAAACTTTCTTCAGAGATGAAGCTGACGTCAGTAGGGGATAGGAGGGTTGAGCTCCCTTTTGTCATCTTTCTTTCCTGTGTGCAAGAAACTCAAATTTTAAATTGTCTTCCTGTGCCAAATTTAGGATTCAAGAAAGCAGATGCATCATTTCACAAGTATGAACTTTACAACAGTTAGGGTCTGTATGTGGGGCCCTAATGACACAACAAGTGTGTGGAGAACCTTGCATGGACTTAGGACAGAAGTACAAAGGGATACATGCACCATAAGTTCATAAAAATAATTTTTTCATTCATTCCAATTTGCCTTCTTATTCTGAAAGTCCTGGGCCTAGAGAAACAAAACAGTTTCTGCAGTATTCCAAGATATGCCTGTTTTCTCACTGAAACTTATGTTCCAGATTTGCTATACAATGCTTAAGAAAAAATGTAAATGGTGATTATCAGAGCCAGCATGTAATCAGGAAGCAATTTTATTCAGGCAAAAACCAAGGACAGGGGCTATACTGTCTTGCCCCATCTGGTGTGCATCTGCATCAAGGAGATGCTTGACTACTAGGGTTTCACAGCTTTTAATACCTCCATGGTAGCAGGAACCCACAGCCAGTTCTGATTCATAAAACACAATGAAAGCAGTAAGGAGAAGCTGCACTGGCCTTTTTTTTTCTCTAGGAGCTCAGCATTTCAAGTGACACAGTTCAGCTAGGTTAGTGCAGAATGCGGGATCAGCTCCTTCCACAGTGCACATTGTGTTCAATATATTCAGAATGCTACAGGTGCCTTCTCTTCCCCTAGGTTACAGAACTGCAGAGATTCAGCACAGAGAAAAAATGAAAGGTGCAAGTGGTGCTCTTTGCTGGCACTGTCAGAAATGTTGGGGCTTTTTATTACCCTTATATCAATCCTAATGAATGCAAAATCTGAAATAAATAGAAATTCAAAAATCACCATTTCAGCTTGATGTGTGGGGTCTCTGATAAGCAGTCTTGTGTGAAACCCTGCCATTCACTTCCTGAATAACTGCTATTTTACAGCACTTTCAGGAGCTAGCTTTTATAAGCCATTTCTTATCATTATCCACTTCTATTCTTCTTGTACTTAAAGCACAAAAGAAGCCACTCATTCTGTAGTCCCTGCATCCACTCTGCCAGTATCCCAGGAGCACACAGCATGCATATGTATATTAACCAAGTGGAAAATTCCACTGAATGGGAGCTTTCCTAGTACTCTTCCCAGCTTATACCAGTTTCTGTAAGACAGGGGAGTGGAGGTATTCACTTTTAATACAGCAGTTTGCCACGTGCATTCATCATTCACTGATTCCTGCCCTCCTTCCGTATTCTGTGGGAAAGCCACATGTGAAGATGGGCAGGATTCCTATTTGATGCATGCCCAGGTACATGAATTAAGAGCCCTGGTTTGCTCCCTGACACCTACTGTGCAAGGTCTGATTTATCTTCCTCTCCCAGTTACAACTCTAAGAGATTAGTCCCCACCCTCCTTAGCGTACTTACCTCATCCTTCCTGCCAGTAACAATTCATATGATCTCCCCTAAATCCCAGGAGTCACTGTAAGCCACCAAACGCTGACAGATAAAAATGAACTGTTTGGCTGGAAAGAGAGCAGCTCAGACTTAGCAAATCCCCAAGAAAGGGAGGCACTGTGGCAGTGATACAGATGCAAAGCAGCCATCAGCTGGGATGGATAGGTACCATGTCCTACTGGCCCAGCCACAGGGAAATTGAGAACACTCATGGATGCAGGTGTGTGCTTGCTGTCCCCACAGAACTGACACTGGTTTTGATTTCAAGGACTTGAGGAAGTTCCACATCTGAGAAAAAAAAAGGCAGCAAGTGAATCCTGTTAGAGGAACATTAGGGTTGCTGAGAGGTACGTGCAAACACCTAGAAACATTGACACTATGCTACTGTGCAGAGGTGTGACAGGACTCTCCTGAGCACATGCACAGCAATGTGAGCTTGAGTGTTCTGTTTGCCGGTGGTCACCCTGCAGGATTCCTGTCCGACATAAGCAGCTGCTTTAATACTGAACCCAGGCTGAAGAATAAGAGGCAAGGATTGAAAGTCCATAAAATACACTACACAGTAAGCATAGCAGTGCCTAGCAAAGCTTCTTCATTCCCCTTCTTACAGTACCGATCCAAGCAAAGTGTGTGCCTATAAAACCAATTAGTGGTAGAAGGAGCTACCAAGAGCATAAAAATAAGCTGTTTAAAAATCCTGCTCTTAAAGAGACACAAGCTGGGTGCAGCTCTGTGCTGTGATTACACACAAGTGCACAAGATGATGCCTGACTTAGCTGATGGGCAGCTGCAACTGAACACAATCCCTGCAGGAAATAACTGCACTCAGCCAATGCCATTCCACGCCCCAGTCAATGCAGATGGTAGCAGTAAGGCAAGCAAATGCCATGGCAAGCCCAGAGCCTGCAGATTAATAGCTACACAGTAATAACAGCTATAAATTCAATCTAGCACATGCCAATCCAATCTGTCATTATCCTGAACCCTTTGAGCCCCACACTTGACGCCATGAAGAGCTGTTGTGGTTTAACCCCAGCTGGCAGCGAAATACCACACCCCTGCTAGGATGGGGGAGGGAATCAGAAGACTAAAAGTGAGAAAACTTGTGGGTTGAAACAAAGACAGTTTAACAGGTAAAGCAATAGCTGCACACACAAGCAAAGTAAAACAAGAAACTCATTCACCATTTCCCATGGCACACAGGTGTTCAGCCATCTCCAAGAAAGCAGGGCTCCATCTCAGGTAAGGGTTACTTGGGAAGACAAAAGTCATCACTCCAAATGTGACCCTTTCCTTATTCTCCCCCTGCTTTATGTGCTTAGCATGATGCCACATGGTATCAAAAAGCCTCCTCACTTTTCATGAGCATGGGAAAGAAGTGTGATGCTGCAGTACTGGCAACAGAGAAGGATCTAAAACATGATTAAATTAAAACACAAAAAAACCCAAAAGAAAACCACAAATAAAAAACCCAAACACCAGTGAATCTGTAGCAAACAGGAATTAGGAAAGTGATGAAGCTGCCGCTGTTATTTATGAAAATCATCTTCATTTCTGGGTATTATTCTTATTTTCACTGCAAGGCTGTACTTCACGGACAGCAGTCGAGTGTTTTCCTGATTGTGTGGTGACTGCATGATCCTCTGATACAGACTTGAGCACCAAATTCATGCCATTCTTATGTCTCATGTTATCTGTCTGTAGCTCAGCCTAACTTCGGCGAAAATCACATTTTTAATGTAACAATGGAAAAAATTGCACTTGCCTTGCAGTCTGGCCTTTCACTGAGCTCTTACATAACCACAAGTTAAAGCAATGTTCCCTGAAAATTTTCTGGTATGATCTCTCTATATATTCCTGGCTCAAAATAATTACTGTGTGACCCATATCATCACCCCCATAGCTGCAGTATTTCTGACTAGGTTTGACACTCAGCCGCAGAGCATCCCTTTTCCCCCATCCTTTTTCAACAATGCGAAAGTGGAATCTGGATTAATCAAACCCTGCTGCTCACCACCTGCAGCACTTGCAATTTCCAGCTTTCAAGGCTACAGTGGCAACAGGAAAGGCTCATCAGGGCATGGTAACAATACAACTGCTTCAAACCAAGGGTACAAATACTGGCCACATAAATATAGGAACATCATCACAGGAACAGGGAGGCTGGTTCTAAAATGTACTGAAGGCTAAATACCATCTACTTGTAATTACTTATGAAATTAGCTGGGAACAGATGTGGGACAGATCAAGGCTAAATGCTCAGAAAGGTAGCTATTGCTCTGCTGGGTCCAGTTTACAGGAAAGCATATGGAGAACATGTATTACCCAGTGCCACCTGCTACTCAGAGGAGCTGACAATTGACAGAGATAAAGGGGCAAGCTAAGAGGGAAACCAGCCCAACTCTAAATTTTTCTGCTTTTCTTAATGCTTAGGATACACATTGGTTGTAGTTATAATGGAGCCTTCTCACTTTTCTCTAATCCACTGGAAGGGAAGAAAGATGAATAAAAAGTATTAGGAGAGCTTCCTTAAGTCATGAATTTCCTATCAATGAAGCAAGTCCTGAGCTTCAATTGAACAGATGAGTTCACTACAGCAACAGAGGAAGAAGTAAGCCCGTTCCACACAAGCTTCTAGATGAACAGGTGAAGTTCTTGACAAAAATCAGGTGAAACTTAAACTCTTAGAAGTTTCTAATGAACTTAAAACCCCCCAAAAAACCAGCATATGGAAACAGATAAAAATTTCAATTTTGCAAATTTCAGTTTCTAGATACTTTTTGAAGTACCCTATTTTTCAAGATGAAAACTTTTTTGCTTTGGAAAACAGCAGTTTTTACATTTTAATGATGATGCAGTGAAACATACAAGGGTGTTGAATCTCATTCATTTTTAAAGCTTTAATAGGAAATTTATTTCAGTTGATGCCTCCTTACAGTAGGTTTTGGTTACTACAGATTGGCCCTTCCAAATAAAATATCATAAATCCTTTCTCATGTCCACATATAATTTCAAAACAGAATCCATCACAAGTGCCTAGTTTTAGGAGGAAGCAACATTAAACTGAGTTTTGTATAACTCTTCTAAAACATCTACATTTGTTTAGCTGCACCTGAAAATTGGATTTCAGGTAAGTGGTGGGAATATTGAACTTCAGAGAACCAGACAGGTGATGCCTACTGCTGCACCCTGTAACAAAACTTGACTGTTCCTGGTTTCTGAGTGATAGGTTATTCAGTATTGAGAGGGATCCTAACAAGCTTCACAACTGATGGCATGTCTGGAGAACGAGCTTTGTTTCCGCTCTGACTAATCTGAAGGGAAACTTCCCAGAATGGCCCTCTCAGTTATCAGCTCCAAATGCTGTGCCTCTGCTTTTCTCAGCCAGTTACCTAATGAGGATGGGCTCCCTCAACTATATTTTTTTTTCAATCAGGTAGTCAGTATTATGCAAATACTTCCTTATTCCCCAAAAATCTTGAACACTGGAGAAATTAATTTTTGCCTCTTAGGAAAAAACTTCCTGTTTCTCACTTCTCTCTTCCCCTCTCATGCCCTTTCTCTTTTTATATGGGGTAGTGTAAGTTTTCCCTCATTGCATCCACACACAAAAGAGATGAGAATCTATTGCCCAGCATCTTCACAGATCTCAGAAGCTCTAAGCTAATTTACACTGGTTAAAATTCTAGCTCTGGTAGATGATAAAACATCTCCTTAAATTTAAAAACAAACCCATCCTTAAGACTAAAAGATGAAATTATATTTGACATTGTATAAATATCTTTCTTCTGACAGTCTACTAACAAGAAACAGCAGGGGATCACAGGAGTTTATCTCAGTTAATGCAAAAAGTAAGAAAAAGTCTGAGCTGACGTTTCCCTGCAGCACATGCACACAGAGAAACGTTTGTGCTTACGCACAGGCACCGGGACTCGCTTTTCGTAACAGAAGGACCTCACATGAGACGTGTGCATGAAAGCTCTCCAGACTTGAAGTTCCAGGGCAAATGTATTTCTGCATGGATGTGCCTCACAGCACTTTTGAAGATTTCATTAGTCTCAGCCAAGTACAAAAAGAATATTACGCATTTGATATTTGTGATACACGGTGTCACCTGTAACAGCAAGTGCATTTCAAGCTGCGATTACAGATGCAACCATCTCCTCTAGGGCTGAATGTTCTCGTCCATGGCATTAAAAAATGTATCAAAGTCCTATGTGTGTAATCTGTTATAAATAATTCTTGCCCTGCAGGTTATTTAACTCAGAGCTGCCCCCTGCAATTAGTGGTCAAAGATGAGAAAGTAGGAAGTGATCTATTTAAGAGTGCAACATTTGAAGTACGTATACTCTCATGAGTAATTGATTCCCGTAACATTTTTGATTCAGTAGCCATGAAGTTGCACATACATAATGATATAAGCATACTTATGTATAAATCACTGTTGTCCTACATCAAGCAATTTACAGTCAGGAAATGAAGTCTTGCTAAATATTTACAAGATTGTGGTAAGACTAATGCAAAGATCATATTTTTAAAATTAATAAGTAAGCAGTTTTCACAGCAACAGCATGACTAACTTTTACACGCAGCTATTGCTGCTGTGGGATTCAATACCTAATTGCCATTTCCTTCATGGTGTCCTTTAACTGCAGGAAATATCTCATTTGGATATAAGAGAACCACTCCTTCCTGGATGCCAGGACATGAGTAAGGCATCATCAACTAAGATTCAAAAAGGATCCTTTTTAACAGTTTTTTAAGGCTCTAAGACCAACAAAATAGTTCTACCTGAGAATTTAAGGAGCAATCTTGCATTCACATGGGATAGCTGTAATTTGTTTTTAAACATCTTAGCTATTCCAAAGACTATTTCTTCAGGAATAGTTTAGGTTATATTTTCCAGCAAGGTCTGATAGGGTTTAGACAGTTGTATTTGACAAGTTCAGTTAGCTGGAACTATTTTCATGGTGATCCATCTGTCCTTTAAATTAGCGATTCAAAAGGCCTGACAGATGGCTTGTGGTCTGGTTAATAAGAGGAAACCCTTAGCACCATACTCTGAGTGCTGTTGGTCTCAGTCCCCACCAGGACCAGAAAGAAGGAAATCTTTCAAATTCTGCAACAAGAAGCAGAAATACACCAGCACTGGGACACTCAGACATTCAGGTGCAACCTCTGGCCATTTCAGCTGTATGAGCCAAATGGTGAAATCACAGTAAAACAAGACACAAAATTCAAGCTACATGGTCAAGACTCCCCACTATTTCTGTATGTTTACACGCCACGATGAAAGGAGAATTTATAAGTCTATGTGGCACAGAGAGATTTTAGCAACATTTTGGGGCAGAACCAAACAGCCCAGCTGGAGACAGGGTAAAGAAAGAAGGGAATGGCTGTGCCTACTTCAAGTGACTTAAACAATTGCCCCTTGATATATAACTCTATTTCTAATACATCTCCAGGGCAATAACTATGGCTCTTACAGGCCACATGCTTTTAAGGAAGCCTTTCGAAATGTACTGTTTTGATCACAGCAATCACATGGGTTCTTCAAAGCAAATCTACAGCAGATGAAGGTAGATGAGAGCAGGGAAGCCCCGTTCAAACAGGCTCAGCTCAGAGGGGGTCCAAGTGCTGCCATTTTTGTGGTGGGAATCAGCCAGAAATTCTAGGCACCAATAAATGACACCATGACTGCTGCCAGCATGAACATGGTTCTGGTCATGCCACCAGCAGCCTCCACTCCCTTGCCCCCTCCAGGCAGGCATTAGCTGCCATCTGCCTCTGAGCAAGACCCAGATACTGCCACCAACTTTGCTATGGTTGGAAAGAAGGAGGCTCTCCAGTAGTTTCCCCAAGAGCAGGTATATGAGTTCAGAGAGGCAGTGAGGTAAAGAAAGGTGAAATTGTTCATATGCAGCCCTTGATTTGCTTTACAGAGCTTAGAAAACAAACCCACCAGTACACAGTAGAGTGCCTGTATAAATACACCCCTTGACAGTGCAGCAACTCTACTGTACCACAGCTGCTAACAAGTTGCAGCAGAAATGGAGTTTTCTCATAGAGACTCATAATTCTCTTTAGGTTTTATAGTCTTGATTAATGCAGATATCAAAAGTGCAATGCAGAAGTGGTTTTTTATGTGAATTTTCCAGTACACTGGTGAATGCATTTTTACTACATGTTTCTTCCAAAATTGAGAAAATGCAGAGCATATGAGGAAGCAGGAATCTATCTCAATGTCATTGCCAGTGAAAGGAGGATGGGTTTCTTGATTAACAGTCATCCTGACTGGCAAAACAAGTACAGACAGAGTCCGCTCTCTCCACAGTATGAGGTTACTGTGGAACACCTGGGTCTTGTAGGGGACATTTACCATTCTGCTCTGTATACCACCCTGGATAGTTCTCCTTTCTTATCTCAGACAATAGGCTTTAGGATCTAGAAAATATGTTTCTTGCATTTTCTTTAAGGGTTGGTGTGGCGGATAATGACAGTCTCCTTGTGTAAGTCTCCCTTGGTCACCTCTTGGTCCTGAATACAGGCCCAGTACCTTTCACTGTTTTTTATGGTATGCAGTCACACCCATCTCACAAAGTTTCCGTCTAATAAGGGCTCCAGAATGTGCTTTCAGAAAAAAAAAACAGCTAAGAGTGTCGGGAGAAAGAAAGATACCTGAAGCGTGATAGAGGGAGAAAGAAGTAGCACAAGGGAAAGGCAAAAAAAGGAATTCCAAGAGGTTGTATGCTTTTGGAGGTATAACAGGGGAAGAGAGCCAGGCAGTCCTAACCTCTTTAGGATGAATAACTGAGGGAATGTAGAAAAGCCCATCTTTGTTGATGAAGATCCATTCATCTTTGGATTCATTTTGGCTGTGAAGGACTTCCTTATCGACACACTAAATCGACCTAAAAATAAATTAAGAAGGAATGAAACAGAGGAAGAGAAAAAAAATTTAATAGTCAGGAAGAGTGAAGGCAGTTAAACTGGCCTTTTATTACTGCTGTTGTTTTCCTCTCTTCAAGTGATTTTCTGCTAAAGTGCATGGGTCAGCAATGGCAAAGCCCATACTGTGCTGGCATTAGAAAAACATCCATATGATTTTAAGTATTTGTAGCTGTCAGTTTCCTGAGGGAGAGGAAGGTTGGGAAGAGATCAAAGGAGCAAATGAAAATAATTTATTTGATTGATTCACTCATCTTTTTTCTGAATATAATGTCAAATAAACTAACCACATTTTCCCCTGCAAATGAGTCGCTATCTAGTTGTCTCTTCTGCAGTGACTCCAGATGAGGGAAAACTGAATGCAGAGTGGATGAGGTACAACTGTTTAGTAGTATCCTATCTCCTATTGTAACACATACTGAAATTCTTCAGCTCTTTTTATTACAAGAACTTTTAGCCTGGGAAAATATTTCCTGTTGTCAGAGATGGGTATCACAATTCACAGGTTTTTGGAAGGATGCAAGTCCATCCCCTTTGGGGTTTGCATGGCAAGGTTTTGGTAGTGGTATGAGGGGCTACAGGGGTGGCTTCTGCGAGAAGCTGCTGGAACATTCCCCTATATCTGACAGAGCCAATGCCAACCAGCTCCAAGACAGACCCACTGCTAGCTAAGGGTGAAACCATCAGGGATGGTGGCAGTGCCTCTGGGAGAACACATTTTTTGCGTGTTTGATCCCTGTATGGGTCATTCACTTAAGAACTGGATTCAATGATCCTTGTGGGTCCCTTCCAACTCAGAATATTCTGTGATTCTGTGATATTTATGAAAGGGAAAAAACCAGCACAACAGCAACTGTAGCCAGAGAAGAGCGAAGTGAGAATGTGTGAGAGAACAACTCTGCAGACACCAAGGCAAGTGAAGGAGGGGAAGGAGCAGAGGTTCCCCTGCAGACCATGGTACAGACTGTGGTGAGGCAGCTGTGCCCCTGCAGCCTGTGGAGGTCCATGGTGGGGCAGAGATCCACCTGCAGTTCATGGGGAGACCCATGATGAAGTAGGGGGATGTCCTGTGGGAAGCCTGTACTAGAGCAGGTTTGCTGGCAGGACTTGTGCCCCCTGGGGGACCCATGCTGAAGAACTGGACTGTCTCCCATGGAAGGGCCCCACTCTGGAGCAGGGGAAGAGCATGAGGAGGAAGGAGTGGCAGAGACAGTGTGTGATGAACTGATGGTAACCCCCAGTTCCCATCCTGCTGCACCTCTGTAGGGGAGGAAGGAAAGAAAACTGGGAGTGAAGTTGGGCCTGGGAAAAAGAGAGGAGGAGGAGGAGGGGGGAGGTGTTCTTAAGGTTTGGGTTTATTTCTCATTATCCTATTCTGATTTGATTGATAATAAATAAAACCTTTCCCCAAGTTGTGTCTGATTTACCTTTCATTATATTTTCTTTCCCCTGTCTAGCTGAGGAGGAGAGTGATAGAGCAGCTTAGTGGACACTTGGCATCCAGCCAGGGTCAACTCTCCACCAGGGACTTTAAAACATTCATACTGGGTTGAAAACATCTGTTTATCCCTGTTAAGCCGTCAGATTATTCATTAGGAATGCCATCTTATCTTGTGAGGTAGTGCCATGACTAGCAGAGCTCTTCTGAGTTTTAACAGGAAAAAATGTACCAGTCTGGGGAGAAGGAATTGTTTGGTTTTTTCGCACATATCAAGCAATTTTTGCCCCACAGCTCTCAGCTACAAGCAGGGCTGGTTCTAATGCAGTCAAATCACCACAAACCATAGAATAGTCTCACCCAGCAGCAATATTGCTGCTGTTCAAACAGCAGAAGATAGATAATTAAAATGAGTACTTTTCCAGGCTGGTAACCAACACCAGCAGGATGCTCTGCTTCGGAAGGTATTATTTTTTGCCATATACTGAACAGTAGAAAAAGGAAGAGTAGATATTGAAGCAACACTTTCTCTTTGATAATTTATGTTTGATGTTACAGAGCGTGTAGGATCTGCAGGCAAGGAGGGGCATGTCAGACAAGATGTGTGGAGTCAGGCAATGTGCAGTCAGTTGCAATAAAGAAGTCATGTCAGCGGCATCTATGCATTGAAGCTCAGGAAAAGGAAGGCAGTGCAAGTAGGAATTTTCATGGGAGGTTGCTTGGGGGTTTTTGACTGGTTTGAGTGGGGTTTTTTTAGTATTTTTGGTTTTGTTTTATTTTTCTGTAGCACGAAAGCAACACAGAAACAATGCTAAGCAGAAACAGGGATAAGGAACTAAAAATTTTTTTTAAAAAAGAAAGAAAAACAAGCAAAAAAACTCCAACAAAACTAAACAACTGCGACTGAGAACAGAAGGCAGCATTTGTGATAGAGAGCAGAAGGCAGCACAGACATGAGACGATTCATAACAGAAAAGGAGGAACTCACAGGTCAATTGCCAGAGAATGTGAGGCCTAGAATATATCACTGGTAGCCAGGAAAAGGGATGCGAAACGCAAGGGAGGAGGGAAGATAGTGCCTGATAATTCGTCATCTGGGAGTAGAAAGATGCTGCACTGGAACAATTAAAAGTGAATTGTGGTACTGAAAGGCTCAGAGGAGTAGCAGCACTGTTTGGGGATTTGGCAGGGGGTTGTGGTTCTATTGAGTTGTGGGTCATTTCCAGAAGAAAACCAAAAACTTGAGATAAGGAAGGTATAAATTCCTTTCAGACTGGTGTAAGGCGTAAGATTTTTAGGGAGTTCATTATGGCTTCACTTACTATAAGACTGACAGTCTGCAGAAGGAAAACTCCCCAGATCTCCTCTCATCTACAGCCTGACACTGCCACCCCTTCCATTTTGGCCCTGTTTGCCCAGTTCCAGCTCAGTACATATCACCAGGTAGGCTGGGCATTCCTTTGGGTGGGAGTCTGCGCAGCCGAAACCTCTTTGGCCAAAGCAGGATGGAAACCCACCTCCCTTCACTCCCTGGGAAAGTGCTCTAACTTCGGGTAGGGGTAGTGTAAAAAGCAGGTGTCCCACCAAATGACACACCTTCTCCTCCTCGTTTTCTGATTTGTTTGTGTGGCCATATTTATGCACTATACCCACATAAACAACATTCCAACACCAGCATCCTCCACAGGCTAGAGAATTTCTAGCTCGGCTTTGTAAATCCTATCCCCTAACACAAACTACTGGCTACTGCCATGCTGATCACTGTAACATCTCTCATATAGTTATTGGCAGGTCCCATATAGTTATTTTAAGTAAAAGACAGGGAAGTAAACAATTTACAAAATAAGAAAAAAATCCTAGGTCTTGTTTTGTAGCTAGCACTGAATTGCACCATGCTTCTGTGGAGCAGTCTTGGAATTGCACAGTGCCAAGGGGGGAGCCTTAAACATTGTGATTTAAATCTGACTTCTCAGTCATGTTCCTGTTTGTGACATTAATGACAAGTCAGCCTGTTATTGTGCCTCTAAATAAAGGTGGTATAATTTTTTCAGCCAGATTGCTTTTCCCTGCTTGGAATAGTTATATTATTATGTTGTATTAGAGCTACGCTACTCAGCAAATATGACTGCCCTGACCAGAAATACATATTGTAAATAGCTTCTCTGGATTTAGTATATAAACTCTATACTGCTAGTGTTCCTGAGAGAATACATCTGGTGAGTTCTAGGAATATGTATTGAATAAATTTTTCAATTAGAACTATCAGTATTGTGTAATCACAAATAAAATTTATTAAATACAGGTCATTTCCCCTTGTTGCTTGACCTGTATTAGTCATAATGCAATTGTCTGGATACTACTCTGTTGAGCTTATCAGTACAATCTCTCATTTCAAGTGTTTTCATATAACAATATTTTTAATTTCTGAACTGAGATCTGATCTAAAGTAATAGCTCCACACAAGCCTCTGAGAGTACCTCTTTTCCTTTCATGAGCTGCAAGTGAAGCCAAGAGTAACGTGGGTGACACAGTCTACTGTCTAATGCAGCAGCCCACTGACCTCATTGTGCTAATGACACTGAACATCAATTTGCTAATTCTAAAGTGAGCAGAGGATCATGAGATATAGATATATCAAGTTATACAGCACGTTAATTATGTGTACGAGCAAATTCACTGCCTTGTCTCACTCTGAGGTCCTGATCTTCGAGAGTCACTTTTTAATGCCAAGAATTAATAATGCCAAGGATTAATAATGGCGACAATACCTTCTATCAAAAGATGCTGGTACTGTTATGACTGGGGGGGAAAAGCAGACAAGCTTTAGGAAGTAAAAGCCTTTCTTCAGATCTGAAGTGGAATTTACTGGATTTAATGCTAAATAAGTGTGGAGAATGATGGTTTTGAATTTGAGTGTCAGACCAGTTGAGTGAGCTGGTAGTGTTAAGATGAAGGTGGCAATAAGTTTACTATACTCTGTGGAAGAGAAAGAGACAGGACTGGGACATAAGATATAAAAAAAAGAATGATTGCATGCAGACATGCATGAATGAACGAATGAACGAATGAATGAATACTTATGAAACATGAAATTGTGCACAGACACACAGGAAATGCAGTGTGACATAAAATGTGTAACACTACTATGTCTAAGTGACTGATTTTTTAAAAGGGATTATGAAATGACACTTCAAGCACCTTATCATAGTCTAAGGCTATGTCTTCTTGTAAGACTGTTTTTTAGACTACATCTTGGTGTGAACCGAAGCACAGCCATGACATAATGATAAACCTTCTCAATGAGCAGTGACAGTCTCACAGATAATTTAGAGCACAAAGAATGTGTTCATTTTGAACAAGTCTATTGCCTGTATAATCCCATTGGATCCAAAATTCATAGTTTCAGTTCAAAACAATAGTTAACTTTATAAAGCCTTGACAAGTTACCAGCAGCAGCGTAAAATGATCAATATTGCAACAGAGTCCGCAGTCCTCACAGTTTAGAAAGGGAATTAGTGCAGGAAGTAAAATGTTCTCAGAGGCATTGAAAATCAAATGCAAATTTCAGTCTAAAGGTCAAGACCAGATAACATTAAATACAACCTTTCATACGCCATAAATGCACTGAATATATTTCCATCTATTTTCATATAGATAAAGGCACTTGCATTCACTCACATTTTAAAAGCAATTTTTTAAACAGTAACTCTGTATGTAATACTCTGGCTCCATTAGCTCTCTTTTGTATAGTTTTGGGCAACAGACCTGCGATGTCAAGGGCATGGAATAATTCAACACTTCATATTAGCTTCAGAAACACAGAACATTTATCTTTGCTGGGTTTTGACATCTTTTTACACTAAAGCTTTCATTTTTACTTAATGATTGCAATAATTTTATATCCTAAATGAAGGATATAAGTGTTGCTAAGCTATTTCTTGCCATACTCTGTTTCTGAACTATTATCACTAAACCTACACTGGCACCATAAATTTACAAGCAGGATATTTGAAGGTGGAAACGTGGAGGAAGGAACCTTTACTGTGACATGAAAACAATCCTTTAGCCAAACACCACCATAAAAAAAATACACGTTGCTGGATTAGATGGTTTCTTTCTCTCAAGCTCCATTTATGACATTACATGGCATATGGTTTCTAAAAAACAAGGGAAGATTTGAAACACACTGCTAGGAAAGCTGGTAAAAAAACATACCTGAAACACTGCACATTTATCAGTCAGAGGCTGTCAGAAGGTGTGAGGTAAGGAAAGCGAAGGAGAAAATGCATAGGAGTCTAAAAGATGACACACCAATTGTTTGCTTTAATCCCTCTTTAAAAAATAGAAAGAAGAAGGAAACCTGCTAGCATTATTCATACCAGAACTTGGAGGAGTTAGCTGTCTCTTTGCATGGCAGCATGTACGGTGCAGAGTTCAGCCACTCAAGCAGAAATTGGAATAATTCCTGTTGATTGATCCTGCTGTAAAAAGGGAAAAAGTCTTTCTTTTGCAGTACAGCTGGGCTCATTTTCCATATGTTCTGTACATAACTATTTTGAAATTTTAGTTAATTATGTTTGAATTTTCTGCATAAATGCAATATAAATAATAAATGAATGGAGTGAAACTTGTCATAGAGGTAAGTAGCAAATAACAGAAGTATTTTTCTTCCACTTCTGCTAGATGACGTTTAACACTACAATCTAATATAATCAACAGAATAAACATGACATTTTCTACATAAAATTATTTTCCTCCAGGGACCTGGGGAGGAAAATTAACAGTAGAATTTAATGTTTTTTCTATAGTTCTGACTTTAAAAAGCTATTTAAAATTGTCCAAAGTGGAACTTGTTATTATTTTCAAATTTTTTTTAACAATCCATAAATTCTAAATCAATTTTTATTCTTCTTTTGGGTTTTCTCATTCTGAGAGAGAAACTTAGTTCACATCATTAAAAGAAAATTGGACATCACACTTGGACAAACTAATCTATTATTGCAGCTAAATGCTTTTTTAGCAGCACTCTGTGTACGCCGTGTCTGATGATGCTGAGGGAGTATTAGGCAGAGGAATGTGCTAAAATATTAAACCATTTTCCCTTTTTTTTCTTCAACCTAACATTTACAGACGTGCAAAGCATACAGGTAAGTAAAATTTTTAAACTGTCTGCTGTCCTGCCACTTGTAAAATACCCCCCCAAATCCTGCCTGGACACTTAACTTTGTTTCTACAGTGTCACTGGGATCCCCTCTCCCGCCTCCTTGCAGGAGCTCCACTGGGATTCCCTATCATGGACAGTGGTGGGATCTGCTCCTGCCCAGGTGTGGACATCCCTCAGTCTCTGAGCATTTTCAAACCTAGATCACTCAGGGGAAGAAACTGGATATTTTCCTGCCTAAGTATCCTGATGAGGCAGAAAGGGCAGAGACCTTTGGAGGACCTACTATGTGCAGGTCCCGCTTAGAGGCAGAACATGTTAAGAGGAGAGGAATAGGATGTTTATGCTTAGTTTTGCTCCTCATTTGCTCATCAGATGCCTGTTTAGGATCCCATTCTGAAGTTTAACCCTGCCAAAAGTCCTTAGGCACCTCTCTCTGGTTTCTAAATTCCTCCATGTCCCTGGAATTTTGCTCAAATTAGTGACTATTTTGCTGAAAAAGGTAAGCTTTAAGCCATGCTTCTGTCACCAGTGTTAAGGTCAGATGGCACCTTTAGCAGCTCAGGCACACCATCTTTTTTTGTACCTAGTCTTTGCTTTGTGAAATTAAGCACTCAAGGGAGTCATTTGCATCTGTGGATTCCTGTAAGCAGCAGTCACCTAATGCTTAGAGGATGAGCATGGCAAAACTTCCACCTTTTCACAGGGCTAGCTGTTACTGGGGAAAAACAACCAACATAAAAAAAGGAAGGATGCAAAGACAAAGTGATCTTTGTGCATGGTCAAGATCGGAGCAACCTCCACATGGCAACTAGGAACTGCATCAAAGCTCTCCCAAAGTGGGAAGTGACAGGCAGGCATAGGAGAGGACATCACCAGCATTATTAATCTCTTCAGTGTCTGGACCTGCTCACTGGAGATCCAGTTTAACTGTCTTAGATTAAATAGAATCTAAAGATGTTAATTGAAACTTCCTGGGAGAAAAAAAGTTGGATTTCACCTGAAAAGACGTGGTGGAATTTTTTCAGGAGGACTTTCCTTCCTTATAATGTCAGGATAAAGGAGTAGGCCGTGTTGGGTGCAATAATCCATGGGCAGTGCCTGAAGTCCCATGAACAGAGATGTTTCTAAAGCTGATATTTGGAGGAATAAGACTTAGCAGTCTGGTAGGGTTTCCCAGCTCTTCAATGGTGAGCTGAAGAGAAGCCCAGGAGAATTTACCCCTTCGCAGTGTTGACAAAACATTAAAGCTGGGGCAACTTGTATGAGCCCTAAGGCAGGTGCAAAAAAGATAGGAACCTTTCTCACTTGATGAATCCATGTGAGAAAAATAAAATATTTACCAGGAAAATATAAAAGAGAATCACCTTGCTTGCTGAAATATTCAGTTGAGTTTCAAGGGGACTTTTAAAACATTTATTGGAAAGGTTTTTCCAGGTGAGAAAGACACAATTGTTTGGCACTCTCTCCCAGGAAACATGCATAATTTGTGCTTCATCTCCTTCTTCTGCCCTAAGGCCTTCAGCAACTTTTGGACTTTTCTGTCCATGCCATCTCTGCTTGGTTTTCTTGATTTCACTAGAGATCAAATAAACCATCTCAGTTCACAGAAGAACCAACCCCTGCCTTTAGCTATGCTATTCCTGAGGTAAATCAATGTATCTGCTTCACAGCATATCAGCTTCCTCTAGGTTACCTGACTGCTATAAATGTGTGTATCTATAGATTTCTTTGTGGGCATTCTGGCTCCTTTCTGCCACAAAGGGAGTTGTTCATTTACTTCAATGTGTACATCCATTCGCCCTGGTGTAGGACACAGACAAAGCAGTACATACTGTGATTGCCCATAAGCAAGGCAAGAGGTACAGCCCTGTCCAGACAACCTGAAGCTGCTCTCCTTCACCATCAAACCCCAGGGCCACCAAGCCCTGGGCTAGGTAAAACATTTGCAGAGTAATCACAGCAACAGTGGGCCTATAGCTCTCAACAAGATTCATGGAAGTGAAATTGGTCCTGCTTAGGCCATGTGCACAAGAAGCAGAATCGTCTCTCCTCCCTGAAGAGTGAAGGATAACCAACAAGATCTTTCAGCTCCATATACCCATTCAGCTTTACGACAGCATGTGGTCCAACTTTATGGCAGGTTTAACACGGGACACTTCTGCACAGAAGCTTTCAGACAGCCCTCAGCCTGTTTACCTTCATCACCATTCACATTATCACCTTTTTTCTCTCTGGCGCAGTGCTGTTTATTACATCCTTATCTTGCTGGAAATATATAAGCATCTCTATGTATTTCTCACCTCTTGAACAGACCTATCCCTGAACTGAATCAACCACAATCAAAAGGGAACACTTAAGGCTAAGAGCTACTGCATTTTCAGGAGTGATCTGGAATTGCTTCAAGCATAGCAGCGAATGTTGCATAAAGAAAAGGGCCAGACCATTCCCAAGATCTGTTTCTAGCTAGAGTTGCTGATCTTTTAATTGGACACAATCCCTGGTTACTATTACCAAAGAGAACTGAGTAGATTTTCTTTTAGCTCAGAGTTATTTAGCTTAATTACCCAGCAAAAGACCTTGAGGTAGATATGTAAAATGTAATTAGCATATTTTACTTGAGGCAGCTGAGTTATTCAAAGATTGCAGTAAGGTCTTATGTGTACACATTAAGTGAGCTTGTGCAGTCTTCCTTTAAGCAATGTGCACCAGTTCTGTGTGAGACTTTAAAAAAGATATCCTTAAGCATAACTTAAGGAAATCTTAAGAAATAAGAGTTCTTTCTTTGCTGTACTGCAGCCATAGTCCAGGACAATAAAGGAATGCTGTTTGCCTTCTCTGTGTACTCAGGAGACCAGAGGTAGCACAGATGCTCCTGTTTCCATTTGGCAGCGCAACTCCATCATTTTTTTATGGCAAGGCTAATTCTAAACCCTGAACTGTAAGAACTAGAAAAACTCTTTGAGTAAATTAATGTGCACCTTGGATTGCTCATCGAGAGAAAATGAGACTGAGACAGAAGTACCCTTCTTCCTTCAGTGGTGTGTCTATTGCTACAAATTGTGACATGCCTGTATCATATATCAGCTCCTATTGATATTAATTGGGGAGTAGCTGTTAAATGCCTTACAGGCTCAGACTCTTTTCCTCACTCCCTTTCTGGATTTTGATGGAAAGGATTTTATTTAAATCCCACTGAGGTTCACAGGAAGTCTAAAAAGGGAATGAGATACAACCCCAAGGCTGGACTACTCTGGTATGGAAAAATGCTAGAAACATTGCAATAAATAGTGCTATTGACAATGCAGACATTAAAATAATGTGCATCAGACCTCTTGTGGAATCTTGTGAGTCTTGTGGTAAGGTGTCAAGAAGTGGCAGCACTGGAACCTGACCCCCAGTCACATTTCAGGTCCCACTTTAAAGACTCTGGGAAATTTGGACAAGATTTATATCAACTTCTTTTCTGTGGAGATTCCCAAATTTATTACTCCATGTAAAATCATACATGGTCTTTTCTCTGATAGAAATGGTGACATTTTCTACCTATTAAGAGAAAGTAGCTGCTCAGACACAGTTAATTCAGTCTCAGTGGTTCAACAAACTTATTTCACCAGTTAGGTCATCTTAAGATAGTGGTTTTTTCTATGCAATATGAAAAAAAATAAAATCAGAAAATGTCAAAATATTGCATTTGCATTGACTCAGCTGCAGACCACAGAAAACACAAAACTGTAATGTAAACAGTTAGATTTATCAAGGCAGAGAAGAAAATGGAAAAAAATCCTCAAGCCCAAATCATAAGCAGTAAAGCTGGAAGCTTAAAAGAGAAATTATTAATAAGGATTTAAAAAAAAAAAATCTGTTGTTAGTGATTTTTTAAATCTTTCTTTACATCTGCTACCAGAAATTACTTTCATTTTTTTCTATGTAAAGCATTACTACTTTGGAAGATGTCAAGTGAAACTGATCACTGAGGAATCAAATGCTGATAAATTTGTAATAGGGATACAAAAAGTAATTCACAAAAATTGTATTCATAGGCTCAGAGAATTGACT
This sequence comes from Dryoscopus gambensis, assembly GCA_013389985.1. Taxonomy (NCBI): domain Eukaryota; kingdom Metazoa; phylum Chordata; class Aves; order Passeriformes; family Malaconotidae; genus Dryoscopus; species Dryoscopus gambensis. The sequence goes on along the minus strand of WEIT01012324.1, from coordinate 29,075 downwards.
TAGTTCTATCCTAGTACAAATCATTGAAAATGAGCATGATTGTAAATCTTCCAGTCCATATGCCATTTAGGGATCCATGTCCATCTTGGAGCAGAACAGCTATTACACAGTGACGAATTTGCTTTTTTTACATCATGATTTGGGGAAAGCACAGCAAAATTAAAACTTCCACAAGGTGAAAATCATTAAATACCATGTGAAAATGATTTAATTAACAAGTGCTACATAGTTTTGAATTGAATGGGTATGGACAGCTCATTTATTACGAAATTTTTGTATTCGTCAAGCCTGTCATAAGAGCATGCACCCTTGAGGAAAAATCGCTTTTCCCTCTACTACACCATCTCAGACAAAATTTGTCATTTGATAGGCAAGTATTATTAACTTGGCCTTTTACACTGGCCAGGGACCTGTTTAGCAACAAATCAGCTCAGTGGTGCCCCCATCTCATTGAAATGGACAGGAAAATAAGCTTAAACGTAAGGAAAAAAAAAACCCGTTTTGACTGTGAGAGTCATCAAACCCTGTCACAGGTTACCCACAGAAGCTGTGGAGTCCCCATTCTCGGAGATATTCAAAACCTGACTGGCTATGGCTCTGAGCAACCTGCTCTGGCTGACCCTCTTCTGAGCAGGTATGTTGCACTAGCAGATTTCCAGAGGTCTCTGCCATCTCGGACATGCTGTGAGTCCGTGAGCAGTTTCTAGCTCATGTTTGGCACCATGAGGAGAAGGCCCTTTTCCTCCCGCCCCCATACATGTACACACCACAGGGCACAGGAGAGCACACAGCAGGCAGGGCTTGTGGTGCCTCCCTGACCAGACAGTACAGCAGGCCACCCACCAGCTGTGATTACACTGTGAAGGAAACCTCCCTCCCCAGGGTACACTTCAGAACCTACAGACATTCTTGGGACATTCTTTAATAAAAAACTTACAAGATTTTTTCCTCCAAAAAAACCCCTACAAACCAAACCAATCAACAAACAAACAAAAACAGCAAAAAACCCAACAGGAGAATCCAGGGCAACTTCCGCCTTGGCTTGCAGCTTTGAAATCTCGTATTAACCACCCGTTCCTTACTGCCTTTACATTCTCTCCAACATGCTTTTCTACCACATCTATTCTCCATGTTTCTCCTCCCATAGCTTTTCTTACTCTGCGTCTCGGGTGGCCTTCTCCATATGAGGACACTTTCCTTCCTAAGTCTAAGTGAGAGACCTCACTGTCTCACTGGAGCCATTCCTGTTTTATAGGCAACTGCAGCTTTGGAACGTAGAGAATACACCTGGGTATCTGTGTGTGAATGTATGTTCTGTCATAATGGATATCTTTTCTGGAGAAATAGTTTAACCTTACTGAAATCAGTTTTTCAGAAAAGACAGCATCAAATTGCTAATTTGACCATTTTTAACCTCCTACATTAGCCAAGATTTTCAAGAGAACAACCACTCTGCTGTCTTTGAAGTCAGTGGAGATTTACCACCAATTGATCCCTTTGGAAATGATTACCTTAATGGAGATTAATAACAGCAATCAACTCGTGATTAAATTATCTTACTGAGGAATTGCCTATACATTCAGCAGACATTTTGAAAGAACAAAAACTCCCTCTGCATCCTGTCTCATGTTTTTGGACTGCTGCCAGAAACAGTCCTTGTGTTTATCCTTCTGTCAAACAAACTGAATAAAGAAAACAAAGTTGGGAAGGAAAGAGGCCACAACCCCAGTAACTCCAGAGCCTCAACCACTAGCCTGTGATCTGGCAAGATAGACACATTCTTCTGGATCTCTGCTCACCTCTGCTCTTGCACATGCTCTATTTGCATCAATGGCACTGCATGTACAAACGACGCACATGGGATTAGACCCACTTCGGTATCCATCCAGGAAAGCAGAAACAACTCAGGAATTCTAATAGTTTCTGCTTTGGGTCATTTGTTAGCAGCCTCTTGAGAGGAAGCAACACTGTTGAAACACTGCAAGTTTCCAGACCTCCGCCAAAACAATCACCTTGAGAAAGAAAAATGCTTTCAGGTGGCAAATCCTCTGTTGGCCCTGCAGAGAAAGAACTCCTTTCTTTTTCATTTATACTTGTGTGCCTGGTAAGCAACACTCATGGCCGAGTATAAATCCTTCTGAAAGTGAAGACACTCCATGCAGGGGAAGTGCCAGTCCTAGTACCTGTGTATGCACCCTGGGTGCAGATGCAGTTCATTTTCATTCTTTTGGAATCCGCAGTTGGTTTAAATATTTTAAAAACCACAAGCATTTGACAGAGGTATCACTCTCCCAAACTGCTGATACTACCACTGTCAAGCAGATTTCTTTGGCTTTGGGGAAAACTGCAGATATGATTCTTATTCGACTTACCTAGGAGAAAGATCTACAGGGTTGCTAACAATATTACTTTCTCATACTTTTTAATTTTATTTTAAGCTGAACAAACGAAGCAGGGAAATATAATAAAAATGAATGGGTTGGGAGCATGCTTTGAAATGGAAGCAATTTCTGAACAAACTGCAATGAGATTTCTGCAAGGCCTATGTACTTCTACTACAATCCATTTATTTTGCTACTGATTTTGATTGTTCATTCTTATCTGCAAGCTTCCTGAAAGCACAGCTGTGTACAGCTACATAAATCTCATCTACAGAGCAGCACGTGACTGAGGCACCTGAAACAACAGGGGAGTAACTTGGTAGGCACTCCATGGGCAGAGAGCAAGATGGTCACTGCAGGATGTGATCAAGACCACCAAAAACCTCTCACTGACTGTATTGAGAACTGTACAAGGACTCTTTGTGGGAAAAAATGCAACTTCCTTATGGGTGCAGATTGTAATTCACACATTCCACACAAAATAAGCCTCCAGACCACAGAAAGTCTTGGCCTTGAGAAGGATCTTTTTGTACATCAAACAGACATTTTAAAAAAAAGCCCTATATAGTGACTGTGGAGTTGCTATGTTAAGTCTCTATATTGTACTGTCTATACTGGATTTTACCTCTTTATTATATACACTACTTGTCAGCGATAAATTAGATTATAGCACAGACTGGCATGGTTTGCTGCAACTGTCCCTGGTGCTTCGTTCAGAAACTTCTTGTTATTTTGTACATGATCTCTAGATTTCATGGGTGTTTTTCTTCTGACAGGGAATGAAATAGAAAATGCTTATCAGCATTCACACTTTGTTCTTCTACATCACTTCACTTCCAGTGACATCCCTGCTGATACAAAGATAATCCTTAATTCCAGGAAATCTGGATGTCAGGAATAGAAGGGTTCTTATTCAATAGAACAAAAGAAGTTGTAGGGAGCTCTTGCTCTGGGGGAATTTCTCTTTTGGGGAAAATTTTATTGCAACGTTCATGCTTGTCATTACTTTTTTTCCCCTTGCTTCTTTTTTTTTTCTTTTTTCTTTTTTTGTTTTGTTTTGGTTTGGTTTTTTGTTGTTGTTTTTGGGGTGGTTTTTTGTTTGTTTGTTTGTTGTTTTTTGCATTAAAAGTATTTCTTATCCTGGAATTTTTTCTCCTTTTGCACTCTGAATGATGACCCAATCAAAGAGGTATAAATTGTCCTAGCTTAAACGTATTCCTCTGACTTGTTTTAAATTTGCTGCTTTTGTAATTCTACTGGACAAGCATTAGCTCTTTTGAAGAAATGGTAGAAAACACTAATCTTAAAAACTCTCTGTGGTGTTCAAAAACCAAATAGAGCATAAAGACTTATTAGAAAGGAATCAAGAAGAAAACAGTGTTGCATACCACAGTGTAAATATGTTTCCCCATATATTAATACATTATCTAGTCTTGATAGCCCAATTTCCCTAAAAAGTTCAGTAGAAAAATAATTACTGATATAGCAAACAAGGATGGCTAAAGATAAGTCACGAAGAGAGAAGCAAACTCATGGTTTTTTAGAAAATACATTTTCTAAGGTAAGTTACACATGGGAAATGTAAAAAACCCACACCACTTCTATGAAGTGTTTAGAGGACCACAAGTTACAGTTACTAAAAAGAACTGCTAACAAATTTGGGGATAGCTTGCTACTGTATACTGTGTACTTTAGATTTCTACTAATTTTCTCTATGGAAAGAGCTACTCTCCCTCTTTTTAACATTTTTCATTTTAATGATAACAATACCAGCCTGACTTCTATCCTTATTTACTGCAACATATGCTCATTAATTAGGTACAAAGGTATGATATATCAGACAGGAGAACTTGGACCTTTTAGCCTCAGTTTAACAGTAAGTTCTGTGTAACAATGCCATCTTGTGCACACTTGCACACCAACACACAGACAGACACACTCCAGCATAGTCAGCACCTGGATTTATAGTCAGCCTCTTTGTCCATATGACAATTTGCATGACAATCTGTTCTGAAGAAAAGTTTGTTGGGTTTTCTTCTGGTTTGTCTCTAAATGCTTTATCTAGGATAGTCAGGACAAATAGAAGACTAGAACATTCGTAGAAAATTCAGTGGACACAGGTGGACTTGAAGATATGAAAGCTAAAGACTAGTGCCAAAATAAATTCATTTAATTTGTAGATCTTAGTATCTGAAAAGAAAAGACAATATATGCCAGCATTTACTTCTTAATGGCTTTGGGCAGTTTGGATCAACTCCTTTCAGCAACCCTGAATGACACTGTTTGTTTTAACAAGGAGTTTAAAGCTTAATTTTTATCTTGTGAATGGATCACTGACGTCAAGAGCCATAATTCTATGTACATCTGTGTTGGCGTGTTATTTGAAAATGTGGGGTTTGGCTTTGTTTATTTAAAGATGTCTTGATGAGATGTTTGTAAACACCAAGCAGTGCATGTCCTTGTGCTAATCTTCATTGACGTTCGACCATTTGCTTTGCTGTCTCGCACAAGATGCATGTTGACATTAGGCTGTCATAAACAGTTGATGATTGTGGAATTAATGGGCCGGGAAAAGAAGGGCATGTTGTAAATTTAATCCTCATTCTGGATTACAGGTTGATCAATGGTACTGCATTGTGCCTGCCCTGTTGAGATGGGAAGCTCAGGATTCAATTTAATGCTTTTTTCAATATTGTGACTGGCACTTTTTTTTTAACAGGTTGGCACGGCTTTGCTTTATACTTTCTGATTGATTATATCTACTGCAGGATTAAGGTGTGCCATTCAAAACAATTTAATGATTGAACTGAAAGGTTTTCATAGAAAAACTTCCTTTTTTTGAAAGGGAAATGAAGAGATGATGTATCTTAGAATAAATTTTGCTGTAAGTAGTATTGCCTCATAAACTTGCTATAGCTCTTTATGACATTAGAAAGAACTAAGGACCCTTTGTTGGTTCTATTTAGTTTTTCACTGGCAACAGAGCTTGGGATATTAGGAGACAACCTCTTCTATTCCCTGAACCCAGAGGACAGTCTGTCCTTGCTGCTACAGAGTAAGGTCTCATTTTCCATGAGGCAGAAGGTACAGAGCATGATGTGCTTGCCCACACTGAAGCCAGTTTCTGTCTCTCAAACAATGCACAGTGATGTCTGTCTTATATTTGTCAGGAGCTGTATCACATACTTCCGTTTTTTTTGAAGACACTGCTAAAAATCCGTGTTTGTTAGGTCTTCTCTCATTAGTATACTTCAAGTTTTTTCCCAAGAAGATAAATATCAGGAAAGAGATTTTTCAACGTGGGCAATTTTCTGTGCATGAATGCCCTGCAGGGGTGCAGGGGAGGCTCAAGGAGAAACTCACTGGAGCACAGTAGGGAGATTCTAGGCATTCTCAGAGGTCTAGAAGCTTTTAGATGCTTCTGGCAAAATGCTATTCAGCAATTAATGATTTCCTGTGTGCATTAGTCTTTGAACAATATTTCTGGGAAACAACTCAGCAGATTCCTTGGTTCCCGAGGTTTTCTCCAAAGTTTGAAAACAAGGCCGTATGTTTTCAAAAGTGAAGCATGATTTTCAAAGGTTCTGGCCTGTTTTAAATAGTTTGTCATGTCTTGGCTTACAGAAGCAGGATATTACTTGAAATGTATCAATTCACCAGGAACACAGTATCTAAAGGGTCCCAGGCTGCAGCCTATTTTCACCTCAAGATTATCATTCACCACAAACCGGAAGAAAATGTTCTGATTTTCACAAAGCTTTATCTTCTCTTGAGGAAGGATTCTCTGGTGTGTTTTATGATCTGCTTCCCCATTACCATTTGTAGGAGGAATGAATTAATGATACTGACTTGCAAATATTGATTGTATCCCATGGAAAAGTAATCAGTTATGATTGCATCACATTAGGAGGAGAGTTTATTGCATGAAATAGAAGAACTGCTGTCAGGGAAGGTGTATTGCTACATACATGTAATAGCACTAATGCATCGGGAAAAATTGGGGTTTAGACCTGTGAATGCTGTTTTTAAAGTAATGTAGAAAACTTCGGGCTTTGCAATAACAGTTATTTTTCGTGTTAACATTTCACACAGGTTTTTTTCTGCTTATTAAATTTGCTGTTGTTGGACTGAAGCAGACTGGAGACGATTTGCTCTCCTTGGCAGCTGCTGCGTACAGCTCATGCTTTCTCAGGGCCTGGTTCTCCTACAGATGCCCCAGAGCTGCACTGGCTCCAGTGAGCACCCTGCCAGTTCCTATTGGCGTGAGGGAGAGCAGAGTCAAGCCCTCAGCTTTGCACAGAGTGTATCTGAGGGTAGGGCTGGATGTACCTTCGACCCAGCTGATGCCGGTAGCACCTTTAGCCAGTGCTCAGCCCCACTCAACACTCCCAGCTGAGCATTTTCCCTTCCATGGCTGCGGTGTGGCATGGAACACGCAAAGCTTCCTTCCTCAGGTATAAGGGAACCTGGGAGGAAAGCAGCAGCTGTGAGGTGCCAGCCACCTGGAAGAGCACAGCAACACATGGCAGCTTGCTTTGAGCATGCCGGTACAAAGCCTAAACATGAAAATGTCTACTCTAACTTCCTCGTATCTGTATCAGATTTAAATTGCTGCTGTATTTTGGCCCAATGACAAATCAGCTTTGCAGCAGTAGCCTGAATTCTTGGTTTGGGTCCACTTTAAAAGGAAGATTTGAGTCATAGAGGTTGATAGTGACTCTCAAATATATTCATTTTCGAACTCTTCCTTGGTCTGAACAAACCAGAGCAGAGAAGATATCAAAGGGGGTACTTACATTCTCAGACACTACCTGCATTTTTCCATCTTTGGCAATACAGATACAAAAACCCATGATCCAGTGAAACAGGGAAGAACTGAGGGATCAATAAGAAGGTAGGGAAAGAGAAAAAATTCATCAAAGACTTGTTAGAGAAGGATTCCTAAATAGACAGATGACAATAACATGTTATTTCTGCCAAAATAATGAAAAACAGATTGCAAAATAAATTAATAACAAAGGGCAGCATCTGGACAAAACTGGCTGCATAAATTTCTGATTTATTCCAAGGGGAAATATGGCAAAACCACAAAACTAAATCAGAATATATTATAATTTTAAGTTTCTCCTCCAATGCTTATCAGCCTGATGAGCTGTTGTTTTCCTGTACACTGCTCAATAGTAGACAAAATAAATTGATGTGTAGATAAGATTAATCACAGTTTGTTAACCATGAACAAGTTTTGTTAATTCAAAGGGAAAAAGCCATTCATAGATGGACATCCATCTTGAAGAAAACTTTGCTGTGTGATCTGGAAAACCAGTCCAATCAGGAATCTGACTTCCACGTTAGGCAAGCTGGTGGAAATTATAATAAAGAATCCATTCAGTTAGACACGAGGGCAATGTTTCAAGTAAAGCAAAATCCTTTATAGAATGCAGCTTTAAATCAGAAATAACTTGAGTGCTATGACCAGAGATGTTTTTTTTTAATATGGTTTATAATGCCTTGAGAAGGTCCCTTACTGAGTGCTTTTAAACACTCTGTTTTTATGGAATTAAATAAAGTTGATTGAGAATTTAGATTTGGGATTTAGATTGCTAGATTAAGAGTCTACAAAATGACAATCATAATTTTTAGGCAAGGATAGAAATATATGATCAATTCTAAAAATGGAACAGGTTGTCAATGGCATCGATGCTTTGATCTGTGATGATCAGCAGATTAAGCAGTCCTAGAGTAAATAGTGAGATAGGACAATTTAATACTGAGACAAAAATATCCAGGATAGTGAAAATGACTGCAGAAACTCATGATGCTGAGAGGCTGGTGACCTCTTGGTTAAACAAAATAATTTTAAAAGAAACATGAATGATACATACACCATGATGGATTCTAAATGGGCTACATCATCTCAGAAAAAGATCTCAAACTCTGTGTGGATGGGTCCACAATTTAAAGGTATAATAGTCACAATTTAGAAGCTGCCCAGAAGCCCCCAGAGGCTACACATCAGAAACAGTAGCCATTGCTGTAATAGCATACATAGAAAAATGACATAAGCAGTTTTCATGACCCTAAGTAGGCTATTTAATTTATAGAAAAAAAATATTAAATTCAGAATATCCCAAGTATTGTTGTCCCAAAACAAGTTCTTTACCCAGTGTACCAGTGGCCACTCCCCATACAGAGTCGACGTATTTGATTTATTTACAGTTCTGCCAGAAAGGGGTGCTGGGTGCCAAATTCACAAAGCCAGCACCACAACTATCAAAACTTTCCACTGCTTATATATTTTAGCAAACAATGCCATTAATGTTCCTTGGCTACAAGTTACATAGTTCTCTTAATAACTGGTATTCTATGTTCTATCGGTTAAATTATTCCCTCTCTTCTTATGCTAATTACGCCATATATCCAGTGTTTCTCTTGGGTTGGTGGGTTTCTTGAGTCGGGGGTCCATGAGGCGGTGGTTGCAATCTCCCCCTGCCTTTCACCCAGCTGGAGCTGATTCCAGCACAGGTGCTGAGTTGGCTTTAATAGTTTCTTCCTTATCTAGGGTGTTCTGCCAAATGTCCTTGTGGCCCCTCAGTTCTGCATTCTTTGTGTCCACTATCAGTGGTACCTCCTTCTCCCCAAGCTTTGTTAGCCTTCCCCTAGGCCTGAGATCATTGAGGCATGTCAAGCCCTAAACCTTAACAAGGCAATTCTACCAGCAGGTAATCTATCTTCCAAACACCTGGATATCAGTATGTCCCAGCCTTTGAGACCATGAAAAACACGTTACATTGTATACCTGGTCAGTAACATCCTTCACCTGCAAAATACATTAAATTCCCCAGAACTGATAACACACTGACTTAGAAATCAGCCACTGCCCATGAACTATGCCGGATTTTATGTATAGAAACTACTACACAACTCACAAAGCTAGCAATGCCATATCTGTAAGCAATTATCAGATACTAACTGAATATAGTAAAGAACAAAGCACTGATTCCAGAGCAGATGGCGGTTACATGGAATGTTTGGTGCTCACTGTATGTCATCATAAAAAAATAAGAGCTTTGTTCTGGAAGGAATATTTCATGGAGTAAGATAATTAATACATTCTCAACAGGACGGAATCCTTCCATTTACTTTCAAAATAAAAAAAAAAACAAAGTTGTTCTCGGGGGAAAAAAGTAAAAGAAAAAAAAAGCCTAAAAATCTCAGAAAGCCAACCAAACAAAACCGCCCAAACAAAACCCCAAAAAATCAAAAACAGCTGCTGCCCCAACTTCCTCCTCCATTTCCATTTTCCCTGCAAAGGATTAAGCTTCTCCAGTTCGTTCTGAAGAAAGTGCCCTAGAAATCTTATTTTACCAACCACACAGAAAGTTCATGCATGACAGGACAACATCAGTTCTAATAGGGGCCTGGATTAAATGAGATTGCATCGATTAACATTGGAGAGGATAGGGCTAAAATTCAGGGGTCGTGCCACTGAACTCTGAGAGGTTGTGCTAACTTAAAGTGGTTCAACTCATTCCCTGTCATCAGAGGAAGTGAATACTAACTTATAATTAACATAACTAAATATGAATGCATATGTCAAAAATCGGAAATTTAATTAAAATAACATGCATATGTTGCACAGCTATTCCAGCGCCCACTTCCAAGAAGTGCAGCCAAAGATTAATTACACAAGAAATAAAACTGAACATTAAAGAGCTGGAGGCTTTAGGATTATATTAAGGTAAGCAGGAACCAGTGCTAAGGTTTCTCCTTTTCTCATCATTTGAAAAAGTGTTTTAAGGGAGATAGACAGTTATAGAAAGTACCAGACTTGATAGATATATGCAAAAAACCAACCTTAATCCACAGACGCTATTCAGATATTCTTCTTTGCTTCAGACTTGGGGTTCTGAGGCATGAGCTGGATTGTCCCCCCATGAAGCTGTCTGCAGAGGCATGAGAAATTTTTCCTCAGACTATGATGTCTAGGTCTACATTTGTTAAAAGGTCTGGGTCATGATTTCCTTAAACTGATATGATGGCAATCCTCATGCCTTAAAAATATTTTTCCAGGCTATTCTGCATACATGCCCTCACATTTAACTCAATAGCTTAGCCTCCTTTTGGAACCAAAGGAATGCCATAACACACTTCATATTCGTAACTGTTTCCAGCTGGAACACTAACCCATTACAGCATACTCCACAATGCCCCATAGTCATAAGAAGCTACCATGACCCAAGTGCTGAGCAAAAATATCTCCGAACCCTGCTGTCATCATACAAAAATCAATCCTGACTGCCAAACCTTTGCAAAACTCTTCCGTTCAATTCCTCGCACACACGCAGACATACACCTGCCTTGACAATCTTATAGGTGGTCCAAACTTTCCACTGGGTTCCTAGAAGCTCTTTTTTCACCTGCCAATCCCTAACGTTACATCTATTCATAACTACTTTTTCCTTGCTTTCCTACTGAAGCTGGAATAAAACATGAAGTGGTTATGTGCTTTCAGAAGTTTCTCCATCAAAGACATGAAAAATCTCTGCCAATGAACAATAGTGTGCTGTTCCTTCTCATTTCACTGGCATCTAACTTCCTCTCAAGATAACTCAAGATGGTAGCAGGAGCTGCTACCATCATAGATGTTCCAGTCTAAAGAACATTCTAGAAAAACAACTGACTGGGTGTAACTAGTAAACAGGAAGGGAGTACGTATTACACGGTAAATTAATCAAAAAGTTCACTAGAACTAAATCCTTGGAGTAACCAGAATATTGATGAAATCAATAAGGTTTTTTCTTCTTCTTTGAAGAGACTTCATAGTTCTTCAGGGCTTAACCTGACACTGAGTTCCTCAATTTCCTGCTAAATTGTTAATAACACTAGAAAATCACTTTCACTTCTGGAAGATGAGCTGTGCAATATGGACACAAAGGCAGTGTGCTAAAAACAAAAAATATTTGGGAAGTTCCTGTGGTGGCTAGTTGTTGATAAGTTTCTCTTACCTAATTTGGAAATGCAAGACATTTTTTACTTCAGTTAGATTTAGACCAAAATAATTTTCTTCTTGACCTTTCTCTCAAAGTCTGCTTTCCACAATCTGCCTCTCTTGGACATATTAAGCAGACTTTGGATACTCAAAAAAGGCTTTTAAAAATACAAGCTCCTGCCTTAGTAAGATGTAGAGATCAAGCAATTCCTTCAGAAAGCTGCAAGGAAGAAATCCGCACTCAGTTTACGAATGCGTCCTTCTCTATCATGAGCTTAAAAAAGAGAAGACACAAAAAGAGGATCAGGACCACGACTGGGAAGTGGTAACCTTCCAGAGTCCCTTTGTAAGCTGCATTCAGTCATGTCTGAATGCAGCAAAGAATTTTCTCCACTCACATTATTATTGGAGCCTGCCAATTACAAAGCACTGAAGAGTGAAACAGCCTAAGTGTCGGCAGATCACAAGTCACCTGATTTTCTGGACAAGAGCTTGGAATTACCAGATGATGAGTGCACAGACAATCCTATTTACAAGTCTTGGTGAGGCTGTTCTGCTGTTCCTTGCCCTAGCATCGATCTACAGCAAACCTAATGAGGTCACTGCCACAGAGATGCAAAATCTCACGTATTTTTGTTTTCATTGCCTGAACCAGTAAAATCTGTTAAGAAAAGCATTCCACCAGAATGTACGATGGCTTAAATGAGAAAAAAATCCTGCTGATTTACCCAATCAGACTTTACAGAGCCAATGCTTAAAATTTATGAGGCTGGCTCTGAAAAACAAGGAAAAAGACAACACCTGGCAGATTCCCTGACAAACCTCTTGTGCAAATCACTCTTTCACAGTGCAAATTCAGAAGAATTAGGAACAGACCATACACACATTCTTTGAATGCTCTTCAACTTAGTCCGCCTTACCTTTGTTCTCAGCTACTGATCTAAAATAACTTGAAACATTCTGCATGGTAAAGGGATTTTTGACTAGCCCAGCCACACTGTTTCTGAAAAGCAAGACTCCCCCGTCCCTATCTCCTCTGCAAGGATAGCAATAGCACTCCAGCAAACAGAGTGGTTTGAGCAGGAGAGCATGTTTTTAAACAAATTCCTGCTGCACTGTATTACTCTGCAACAGATGGATGAGAAATCCTTTTACTGAACATAATTTATTTCACAAACTCAATGGTATAAGCAATCCTCTTCTGCCTCTTCAGCTGTGGGGCTCATCTCTCTCTGGATAATGAGATATACAGATATAGCTTTTTATGAGGAAGAGACTTGATTAGAAATTAGAAAATGCATTCTTACCTGTGAATGAAACAGATATAAGATTCTGACCTTTAAGGTAGTGGACTAAAATCCAGAACTCAGCTTTTAAAGACTAGCAGTACAGATACATTACAACGCAGAACTTTTGTCATGTTTTTCTGTCACTTAAGTCTGGGTAAAAAGAAAGAACTGATAGGTACATATCCCATTTTGCTGATCTCTTCTGCAGGCATTTGGTGGAAGAAAATATTTTTGTTGTGGTATAGAGGTGTGAGTCTATCTGTTGTAAACTGAGGCTGAACCTGATAATTGTCAAACTGTGTGTCTTCTGATATATACAAAAAAAAATGGCTTTTAAATTTTCAGTGTTAATGTTGCAATCTGTAATCTGACTACTTAGCAAACAGGATAGTCCTGAGAGAAAAGAAGGATCACAAATACCTTATCTACTACTTCCCCTATCTATATAGGAATTGTCAAGAGGTCTTAAGAAGAGGGGAACCCTGGAAAATTAAGATATGCCATTAATGAACAGGGAAGTTCCCCTGGAACAGGGGATACCCTTGGGCCTGTGGGAACTGGGTCCTACCACCTGTATGGAAAGAGTGGGAGGACCATAGTTAAACATCTGTTGTCCCTTTTAAACTAAAAGAGTGGTTTGCATAAAAAAGAAAAAGGAAAGTGGATTCTCACTGTGAAGGAAAAATTATCTCCAGATAACAGGATTCTTAATCCAGGCTACTCTTTTTAATGCTGAAAAACTCTCTGATGATGTGAGTCACTAAGGTTTATATTCCTACTGCTCAAGACGAAGATACTCCCGTTAGTTAGAGTTTGAGTGGTAAAAATCATGTTTTCTGACTTGCATTCTTCTTGAGGAACTCCATGCTTCCTTTCACATTTCTAACAAACCCCACAGGAATGTGGGCTTATGTCACTTTTTGGGGAAAGCTGAACTAAATTATGTATTCCTCTTCCTCATGGGGCCTTGGACACAGCCTTTCTCTGCTCGCTTCTCCATATTTAGTACAGGAATATTAGTGCTAAACTAATTTTCAGGGAGATGCAGGAGGAAAAATGTTTTCATTATTGTGAGAGTTTAGATTCTAGCCAGTTAAAGATCACACTTCATTTTGGAAACAATAGTGTTACTGAACTTTACAAGGGACGCTTTGAAGTGAAATCAGCATTTATTTCTCCACTGCCCAGTTAAACAGATCCTTTTCCTGCCTTGCCCTCGGCTGATGTCAGCAGACACTCATCATTGCTGTGACTTGATCTCACACATGAGTTAGTTTTCACTCACAGCATCACCAGCAGTGCAGTAGCAGCAGCAGAGAGCTCACAGACTGCTCAGCTCATCAGATGAGATGAGTAAATACTCCTGTGGTCAGGCAGAGCAGAACTCTATGCTGGTACAACTCCAAGCTGTACCAAACCAGCTGCTTTTAAGCCACACTTGGTACAGGCACACTTGCTAAAGCCTGTCACAGAAGCTGAAGATTAGCAAAACTCAAATTCCATGTTGATTTACATCCTATGCAGTGCCACCAACAAGAATAAATTTTGTTGCCTAATTTGTCCCTGAACATAAGTAGAATGGACATTCTTTGGAAAGCATAGAAATGTGCTTTGTTCCCCTGCCACACTTTAATTGGCAATTTATGATACAAGTCACAAGGATGGTGATGAATGTGATTCTTTCCCCACATTCAATATTCTTAGGCAATAACTAGGGAAATAATAAACCAAATTCTACTTGAAGCTACCCTTGGTGCTATCTCATTAGGTCGGATTATATTAAAGAACAGGTTCCTGTAAAGCAGCCACTCTTCAAGCTAAAGGCGCTACAGTTTTAATTTTTTTTCCCCTCCAGGTGCCTTTTGGAAGTAATTACTGCATCTCAGAAATTCCTAAAACAAATGAACTGTTCAATTCTGTTCTCATAATTCTTTCCCTCTTTTATATATTCCTAAATGTAGTACAAAATCACATTCCATTTCCATTTTTTTTCTTTTCTCCCCATGCTCTCATTACGATTTTTCATTTCTTTTCCCCATTCTGCCTCTCCTTCATCAATCCTGCCTTCTCTGTTTCTCTTCAGATTCTGCTACCCAACCTGCTGTGCCATTGTAGCCATTTTGGATTCATATTCTCAAAGGTGAGAAGAGAGAAATTCCCAAGTGTGGGTTCATTTCACCCAACTCCAGGCATTGAAGGGCTGAGCCTGTAGCTGATGACCCTTTTAGAAACTCATTTGTCATCCACAGAAGAGAAATGAGCACTTCTAATGACTGATTTCTCCTATCGTTAAAAGGACATCCAATGAATTGCCTTCTGCACAATGGTACTACTCCTAGCTAATCTGTGGATAAATATAGCTGAGATGAATTCTCAACTGGCCCAGGTTTGACACTGAGAAGGTCTTGTTGCTGTGCATGGCTCTAAGGAAAAAAGAGAGACTGGAGCAGGTCTCTGTCTGACAGCTGATTGATTGCTGAGCACCAAACAGTAACAGCAGTAAAATGGAAGACGACAGATGGGTCAGTTTAAAATTCCCCAAATTAAATCCAACTGCAAAGGCGTCAGCTGCATTTACTTTCTACCTGTAATCAAGGAGAAAATGTCTAAAAGGAAGAAAATTGGAATTTACCCACATTTGTAACTATAGCTAGATTTGGAATACTCAGTTAACTCACTCAGAAAGCAATAACTATGAAAGATATTAGAAACCTTCTGCATTTTAACCCTTCTTACAGAACTGAAATTGGAGAAAAATTGGAAAAAGAAGAAGATTCAAAACTCAGAGACACTAAATCCCTTAGAAGAGGCTGGACTGCTGATAGCAACCACTGAGAGTTCTCTTGTACGCAACTGGGCCCCAGAGGAAGACCATGTGGCAAAGCAGTTCAGATTGGTGAACCAAAGACGTCAAACTTGTTCCCATCAAGCATAACACTTGAGAAGGGTATATATGGCAAGCATAAAAGAGGGTTCAAACTGCTACAAGAGGTGAGAGGGTGCGAAGCGCTTGCCATCTCTTCTGGGTACTACTGTGTAGCTGATATCAGCTAGACACTTGGTATATGTTCAGTAAAGACTTTCTGAAGGGCACATTAAAATATTTACAAGGACAAAACCTGCACCTTCCTTCCAAAGCTAAACAGATTGTAAATGTTTCTAAGCCAAATATTCTGCCAAGCACTCTGGCAAAGTAGCCTGATACACCACCACTGATCTTTCCCTTCTCTCTGTGCACTCTTCCACCAGATTCTGAACAACAAAATGTCAAAAAGCAGCCTCTCTAGCTAACAGCCAGCTTGAGGACATTACCTGTGGTTTGATGGACGTTCTTTATATCTCAAACAAATTTTGTCTTGGGGGAATGAAATAGATGCACTGAGTTTTTACTGGAGTTTTTACTTCAAAGGGAGAGCATAAAACAGGTTTTGTGAACCTGCTATCACAACAAGGCCTGAGACCCCACCTGGAGTGCTGTATCCAGCTCTTCAGTCCCCAGCACAGGAAGAGCATCAGCCTGTTGGAGTGAGTCCAGAGGAGGCCACAACATGGTCAGAGAGATGGAGCACCTCTCCTGTGAGGAAAGACTGAGAAACCTGGGTTTGTTCAGTCAGGAAAGGGAAGACTTAGGGGTGACCTAATTGCAGCCTTCCAGTACCCAAAGGGAGCCTACAAGGAAAATGAAGAGGGTCTATGTACAAGAGCATGTAGTGACAGGACAAGGAGGAATGGCTTCAAACTGAAAGAGAGTAGGTTTAGATTAAATATTAGGAAAAAATTCTTCACCCTGAGGGTGGTGAGGCACTGGAACAGGTTGCCCAGAGAAGCTGTGTATGCTCCATCCCTGGCAGTGTTCAGGGCCAGGTTGGATGGGGCTCTGAGGAAGCAGATCTAGAGGAAGGTATCCCTGCCCAGGTAAAGGGTTTGGAAGTGGATGCTTTTTAAGATCCATTTCAACCCAAGCCATTTTATGCTTTCATTATTCTCTTCAGGCACAGGGCTTTGAAGCCCTGATGATTGTTTTCCTTTGACTTGCCTATGCATTGGGTGTAGGTGACCAGTTGCTGGCAGTGGGAGGGCTGTAGGGGTGGCTTCTTTGAGAAAAGACCAGGGCTGCCCTGTGCCAGACACAGCCATTTCCAGCCAACATCAACATATTCATCACAGGACATAGCTGACACAAATGGAGAAATTATATCCTTCATCCTTGAAAACAGCTGGAGCTAAGATAAGGGAAAAAAGCCATGTGAGCCATAGCCATACAGCCAGTCTTCCTCCAGACACAACTTCCTGCCACGTCAGAGCACCATCTTTGCCTACTTCCATCCTGTTGCTTCTTCAGAGCCCACTAAATATCCATGAAGTGTGGTCAACACCTCTGTCACCTGGGAGAGAGTCATCACTGACCTCCTGCAACCTCAAGTGCAACTGCCTCCCATCCTGCTGTGTTTGTGACAGATGTGTGATCAGCCTGGGAAAACAGTCTTAAATTCTTCATCTTTGAGTCTCCCGTTGTTACCTTGTTCTGTGACCACTGCAGGATACACCTGTGTAGGCCTGAGGAGTGCTGCATACTGCAAACTAAATAAAATAAGTGTTTTACTAACTTGGTGCATTAACTGAATTAACTTTTACTGCAGTATAAATAAGGAGCAGGATCTTTTGCATCTGTACAGTGAAAGACTTTGAAACACATCTAAAATTGAAAGGGGGGGAAAGCAAGAGTAATCAGGTTACAATTTCATTCATGGGTCAAATTTATTCTTGCCATTTCCTTAGCTTGTCCAGAATTCGCTGGGATCTGTAAAAGTCTGAAACAAATAAACCAAATTTCTATTTCGCAGAGGCACCATACAAATATGGAGTCAGAAAAAGAAAAAGCAAAATTCAAGCAGCAAAATTAGAAGTAGACAGCACAGCATGAAGGATATCCTTTATAATTTTCAGTAAATCACCTTCACAAGAACCTTGCTCTTACTTGAAAGATCTGGTCACAAAACCAGATATAGTAAATATTTTTATTTCTCAATCTTTTTGCATGTAGCTGGTTTAGAGGCAGTTGAAAAGCAGTCAGCTAAAGTATAGTCTAAGTGACTTTTCTGCACTTGAATTTTTCTTAAAAAGTGGGAAATAACATTATTTTTAACATTTCCAAGGGTTCAAGAGTAGCTGTGCAGGTGGTGGAAAATTAATTGACTGAAAATTAAAAAGAACAGAAAACTAGAGAAAGCTTTTAAATCTCAATTGGAACATGAAACAGTGGTCTAAACTACTTACCTATAGAAGAGGGGTTTGACTATAGATCAGTGTCAGGAAAAAAGAGACGAGATCTACCGGTTGCATCTGAGCAGAAGTGAATTGGTAATTATGGACTATGATGGTAATTATACATTGGATTCATTTACTTGGGGATCTAGGGATTACCTTAAGCTGTGTCCAGCTGTCTTTGCACATGTACTACAGAGTGAAGAAGAGGTGGTGGCTGAGTGCAGAAAGTGTTGCTGACATTTTTCATCTTGCACAAGTTAAAACTTGGAGGTCACTAGTCCTAAAGTTTCATGGGATCCTTAAAACTAGGAAAAGGTGGGAGGTGGTTACCCAGTCTTTACAGAGAGATACAGATGAACAAATTTTCCAGTCTAACCAGCAAGTCACACTCTGCTCACTTCCCAAAGCTGCATAGTTGGGCCTTCAGGTACCTCTTTAAGAGTACTGAAGTTTTTTGCTTTCTCAAAAAGCGTAAGCACCACAGAATTGAGATACTGATTTTCCCCATCAATATTGGCTTTCATGACATCCGATACCATTGCCATCAGGTTCCCATCTCTTTTCTTCATAGTCTTTTTTGGGGAGCTCCAAGAAAAGACGAAATTCAGCACAGAGAAGGAAAAATATAATAGAGTTAAAATCTTGCTCCAAGCACTTTCCATGGATTGGGAGCCTGACAGCTGCAATTAGACTGAAGGTCAGTAACAGATTTGATGCTGCCAAGAGACCTATTTTTACCAGGCAGATGACAGTACAGTTTCTGAGGTTTATCACATTAAATCTCCATTTTCATAAACACGTCTGAATATAAAAATTAGATGAGCTAAATATACTTCAGAAACAAGGGTTATGAATGAAAGCAAAAGGGCTGCCAACAATTTACTTAGCTCTACAGCAATAGCTCCAACCATAACATTGCCCTGAATGACTGACCTGTCTTGCTCTCTGAGTTCACTGAGAAATGTAGCATTTTCACACAGTTTTTCTGCTAAATGGTGAAGATGAGACTGAAGAACGTTAAAGCCAGACAATTTTTATTTTTACACCTAGGCAAACCAATCCAAATCTGCCTTACAGAACCAGAATAGAGAATATAGCAGTGGAGAGGGCTAAGGGTCCACCTAAGTGAACAGGTCATACTGGCAAACATGTAGGAGAAACCCACTGGATGGGTATGTCAGCACTGTCAGTGGAATAAGTCCCAAGATCAAACAGTTTGGGTTATAGAAGTAATATTTTCATGCATATTAGTACTAGTATTTTCAAGATGTGTTTATATGTTTCAATGATACAGAATTTAATGGTAAATTAATAAAGTTTGGTTATGGCTTTTTCCTTTTTAAACTTATGTGGCTTTTGAATTATATGGCTGTCCTAGGTTACAGTGTAAGATGTGCCCCCCAAGGAATATTCTATCACCATCTGTTGAAGCCAGGTGTGGGGATGTTCCCTGCCTCCTCCCTCTGGATTATCTTCTGTTAATGGGCCAGCTGTTGACACCAGGTGGGGCAGAGTTCTTATCTCTCCCATGACCCATCCTCCCTCCAGGGGGATATCTTCTGTTAATGGGCCATCAGCCGTGACTCATCATCCCATTGTGAGATGTTCCACCCAGAGGGAGGAGCCAAGCATTCCCACCTGGATATAACCTGGGGTTTGGAGCAGCACAGGGAGCCTTTTCCACTGGACTCCCAGAGGAAAACCAGACCCTTTCTACACCGCCACTGGACCTTCAGAGGAAGATGAGACCTTTTCTACAGAGTCACTGCCTCAACAGAACCATCACTCCAGGAGGACTGCAGCCAGCATTTGATTGGACTACTGCCAACCCCGACTGTCAGGGGGTCAGGTTTGTACTCTGTCAGTGGGTTGTTTTTTGTACTATTACATTTATTTTATTTTTCCTAGTAAATTGTATTTCTGATTTGAAGTCTCTCACTAGTTTGCTTTCAAACTAGTACAGTGGCTGAACTACTTGCCAAATGCTGTGGTCATGGAGGTCAGTGCTTTGTATTTGTGGAGTGAAAATTACAGTAGATTTTACAGGAATTTGCATTTCCATAAAGCTCTATAAAGATCTTTGGGAACACCTATTTTGTGAAGCTGAGTTTTGGCTTTATATGCAAAACATGAGACAAAATTCACAGAGCTTTTTTACTCTGTATTCTTTATGAAAGAGCATTTCACCTGATATAGGGTAAGAAACTGCTGACTTGCAAGTTCTAAATATAAACTGCCTTTCTATCAATGACCTGGCCAGCCCCTAAGAATAATAGATACTTACTCGGGATGGTGCTTTTAGGTGCTGCAGAAAGGTAAAGAAAACTTGAAATTATAAAACCTTGGAATTTACACTCCAAACAGATAATGTCTCATAGCCATGCCAAACTAGGCTGTGAAATTACATGATTCAATCTAGGGCAGAAACACCAGGATTAGATGTTGTGGGATTTTTTTCTGAGGTCAGCCACTGACTCACTCCATATGACTAGAAAGGTTGCCTCTTAGCTGTTTTTTGGGTAATTGTAAAGTGAAAGTACTGTCACTCATTTAATTTTTAGCTCTACAGAAGAGCAACAGATTGCAAAGGCTTTGTTAGAACTATTTTTCCACTTCAGTAGCTGTGAATCATAAATGAAAAAACATGAAATATTAAATGGAGGAGTACAGGCTGGGTTGATTCAATAATAGTTTTGTATAAAGTGGGCTTATTTCCTTCACCCAGATAGCCACCAAGAAGTGTGGGACTGTGTTGTAGACGTCCACTGGCCAAGAGCTTTCCAAAGAGGAAGACTCCATTGACCAGGATGCGCCCAAAGAAATGGTAACCGACCCTCCGTGCAGTCCAGCTGGGAAGACGACAGCAACAAAGAGCTCGAGCAGGACAACTGGGAAAGTGTGACCATCCACAGCACCAGGGTCAAGCCCCTGCTGAGGGAGGACGATGAGTGGGACGAAGTGAGCATCTTCGAGCTGTGTGAAGAAGAAGCTGGCGAGCAAAGACTGGGAGGTTTTGTAGGAGATGGGCTCCCAGTGCCTGTCCCTTGTGAGGCTTTGGTTGAGCCCCAGGCATTTGAGCCATGCCCCCAAGTGGCGGTCTGTGCCTCGCCTCCCCATGTGGAAGCCCAAGCCCTCAGAGGACACGTGGCTTCTCTGGGCCTCGAAGAGAAGGTGCCAGAGGCAGGGACAGAGAGCCCAGTCCCTCTCCCATGCAGCAGCCCCAGCTCCTCAGTGGGAGCCCCAGCCCTCAGCCAGCAGCCGGCTCCCCACAAGAAACATCCCTCTCACTTCAGGTGGGCGCTGCACAGCCTCTTCTGCTGCCCCGCCTGGGGCCACATCCCGAGGTTTAGTGCCCAGTGCCAGCACCAGCCCGGGCCCCACAGAGGGAGGCTGGCACACAGTCTGCCCAGCATCCTGAGGGAGCCCCGTGGGCTGCCTTTGCCTGGACGTGTCCCTGCAGCCTCAGCAATCACCAGCTACTTTGGGTCACACCAAGCGGGTCTCCCCAAGACCAAATATTACCCACGGGGCCAGCCCCAAACCAGCACCCAAGGGGGACAGTTGGGGCCAGGTGGCTCAGTGGTGAATCTCGGAGAATCATCAGGGTGGGATTAGGTCTTGAAAGTCATCCAGTCCCACCGGCACCCTGGCCCCACCAACATCAGCCCTAAACCAGGTCCCCAGGTGCCCCATCCAGACACCTCTTCAACACTTCCAGAGACAGTAACTTCACCACCTCCCTGGGCAACTGCTTCCAATGCCTGACTACTCGGGCAGGGGAAAATTGTTTCTGATCTTTAATCAGAACCTCTCCTGGCAGAATCTAAGGCCATTTCCTCTCATCTGGAAAGGATTGCATGCTGATCCTTTGGGATTTTATATATGAGGAATGGGCAGAGACAGGAGGTATTGCTCCCAGGACCCCACGGCACACTGCATGACTCTGACACACACAACTCTTCCAAAACAAATGGAAGTTGTTTTTTAGATATAGTAGTAAAAAAAAAAAAATTCCCACACCAAAAAAACAAAAAACAAATGCCTAAAAATCAGCAAAAAGAAAAAGAATAAGGATAGGAATAAGAAGAAGCAACTAAAGAAGATGAAGAAATAGTAGTAGCAAATAAGAATAAGAATGAAAATTGGAAGAAGAAAATAAAGAAGAGGAAGAAATAGTAGTGGCAGTGAAAAATAAGAAGATGAAGAAAAATAAAGAGACTAAGGAGAATAAGGAGACTAAGGAGAATAAATGAAGAAATTCTAGTAGTAATAATAATATTCATACTAAGTCTAGGTATAATAGGAAGAATAAGAAGATGACAAAGGAGATGAAATAGTAGTAAGTAAATAAATAAAATAATTTTATAATAATATTAATAGTAATATCAAGTCATATCAATACACATCCACACATCTTCGAGAATCACAGAATGATTTAGCTTGGGCAGGGCTTTAAAGATCATCTAGTTCTTGACCTTATTATCTTCTGCTTTCTTGCTCTCTCTCTGAGACCTCTTTCCTATTTCTTTCCTCTCTCTACCTCACATTTCTTGTTAAATAAAATCCATCTTAAATAAAATCTGTGTGTTGTCATCATATGGTGTCAGTTGCACCTTAATTCAGGCAGAGCCACCTTTCCCTCACTGGACTGTAACCCATTCTCTGCCCAGCCTGATTTCATAGCAGGGGTGCTGCAGCTCTCTGAGGATCTCCATCGCTCTCCTCTGAACTCATTCTAACAAGTCCACATCCTTCTTATGCTGGAGCCCCCCAACATGGATGTCGTGTTCCAGGTGGGCTCTAACAAAAATGGCGTAGAGGGGCAGAATCATCTCCCTTGGCATGTTGCTCTTGGCTCCTTTCTGTGAAGCCCAGGACATGGGCAGCTTCCTGGGCTGGCAGCACACATTGCCAGCTCACCATAGCCTGTTTTCTTTTCATTGCACTTTAAAATTTGCATCTGGAAGAAGTTACACCAGCTGATGTCTTTGGCAGCTAAAAACTTTCTTTGCAGGTCATATTGCATTTAACACAACTATGGCTAACTGCATCAGCAAATTTTTGGGCCATCTTTTACCAGCCTAAGGTTATTTTTGTAAGCCTTGAGGATGCTAAGTTAAATATACTGGCTGAATTCCTACCTGAAATAGAATTTCTTTTTTTTTTCCTTTGGCAATACCTCACTGAAAATTGAATTCCAGCCTAGCTGTTTGTCAGGGCACACTCTCCTGCCATAAGGGCATTTAATTTTGATTTGCATTCCGTGCTGACAGCACTGTGACAGAAAGCTTAACATCTTGTCTCTCTAAAAATGTCTGCAAAAGTTGCAACTCAGTTTGCTACTATTTTAATTATGCTTTTGTCTGGTTACAGATAAGTTTTTTCTCCTCTTCCGGAAGCAAGGCATTTGCAAGTGCCTCTTCACTCTCAGGCTAAATTCAGCAGCCTTGCTGCAAGGCATGATTTAGGTCTTAGTAAAATCAGTGGATGTGCTCCCATACCTATTTGTTGTTACAGAGCCAGGCTGTAGTCACATTTAGAGGTGGTGAAGATGTGTATTCTACATCTTCCTCATCAAGAAACACCAGCTTGAACAGTATGAGACCTGCTTGAATGACAATAGATTTCAACTAAGTGTATTAATAGTTATCAGCTCAGAGTTTTCTAAACAGCCACAGAGCTACTCTACCTTTCACTATTGTGATGTGATACATGTAGTGGAATTTCACAGCCCCAGGCACCTCCAGAAGGCAGGTTTTAAGTTTATATGTCCAAAACCTTCCCTAGAGTTCCCAGTAATGATAATACAACTATTTCATAATAGATCAGGTGAAATCTGTACCAGAGAAATTCTGAAGAAAAAAAAAGGACACAGATTTCTTAAGTATTTGACTTGTCCCTATCAAATGTGTTCAATATAGCTTAAAAAATACAGCTTTTTCATTGTACTACTTCCCTGTAACTTCTTATAAAGTATTTTCCCAATTTGTTGTCTCAGAGTCTACCTGCGCTCAAATTGCTCACAGCGTTTAATCCCATAAAAAAAGGTGATTCTAGGATTCTTTCCTCTTGACTGAGCTGTAAAACACCTGCTGATATTTGGTATTACACAAAGCAAGAGCAAAGAGCGGGTTATAATCTGAACAGCTGAACAGCAACTTTAAAAATAGGGTCTTTTCACTTCTTCTTTATATCACTTTCCTGTTGGGCTTTTTCTTCTACTTTTCACATGTGGTATAGTTTGATTAGTTTTTCAGCAACTCTTCTAATTTTTGGCTCCAAAGGAAGCTCAACTCCTTGCTTTCTAGCCTTTTTGCAACAACAGTAGCAAAATATTGCTGTGTTTCCCCATCTCATTCTCTCCTCTCTTGCTGTTACCATCCAAGTGGGTTACAGTTGAATTACCATACTCTACAGAACATCAAGGCGAGCACTGAGTCATTGGTTTTAATCGCCATTGGGTAAAAAAAAATCTTATTTAGAAATTAATTTAATTCAGGCAGGAGAGTCCAATCTGCATGTTATCTATTTCTTTTAAGTTTTTCTTGTCACTTTGTTCTGCCTGTTTTGCCCCTCCGTGACCCCTTAGGAAAAATAAAAGTGGTCCCTGTGGTAACAGAGCCGATCCCTGCTCTGCTAATCAAATGCAATAATCACTTACACTATCCATAATACAACATTAAAAGGCCAATTAGATCATTACTATCTAAGAGAATAACCTTTCAGTTTAATGGCATCCTCCAGATAATAGGTTATAAGAATAAATGAATTATTCATATTAACAAAATAAGGAGCTAAGGAGGAGAACAAATGGTTTTCCTAAATGAATGACTTGAGCATCATAGAAACCAAAATCATTAATTCCCATTTAAAGAAGGGAATTTAAAACAAATAAAAACAATCAGGCCAACCCTGAAAAGATGCGGATAAATGAACAAGCATGTAATTTTAAGCAGAAAAGAACCCGAGGCATTATTACTCTAGGTGACAGTGCTGTGATCTCAAAGGGAAGCTGACATTCTGATCAGAGAAAAAGCAGCAAGGGAGATCATGAAGGAAATTCATCATACGGTTGTGACAGTATCTCCTGAGGGGCTCCCCTAAACTGAAGTGTAATGTACTATTACGAAGTTAAGGCATCCTCCCAGCCTCAGGTCTCTTCTAGCTTGTGCCTCCCATCCTTCAAATCTAAGGGCTCTTTCAAAATGATTTTGCCACAGGGCTGATCCACAGCATTAGCTGGGCACCACAGGACTGGACTCTGCCAAAGTTTCATGTTGCCCTGATGGATGACTGACAGAGGAGTGGAGCTTAGACAGTTCTGCTGGCTTGAAAGTGGAGGGAGTGAAGCCTGTAGCTTGTCAGACAGTAGTGTCTGAGTCCAGGAGTTTAAAAGAATCTTTACTTTTTCTATGGCTCATTTCTGTCATTACTAATTTTCTAGACATAAAGCTAGCTTCTTCACTATACAACCTCTTGGATCATTTATGTCTGTTCTTAAAAACTCTCCTACATAAGATTCTTCACAGCCACAGAACATGTTTTTCTGAGACATCAACTGTCTTTTAAATGAGACGTCAAATAAAACTGCAAAATATATCCTTCCATCTTTTCTATCTTTTGCAATTCACAGAACAATTTCTACTTAAAGCAGTTCAGTGTTCACATGTTCATATCTCTTCATCATCAACGCTACCCTGTGCCTGATAGTCTATAGTGGGTTTTCTTCTGCTGCTGCCATATTTGCAAATGCTGCCTAAGTTGTAGCATCTGCCCTCAGCCTCCTTCATGAACACTTCCTGAGGCAAACCTCCTCATTTATATCTGGATTACTAAATTTACATTTTTATCTGTCTCACATTGCACACCGTCATTTCTTGCTGACTGACTCTCTGACACCTTACTCAGCTGCCTTCAGCTCTTCTTCACTTTCTAAATTCAAACTCTTATGTATAAAGAGCCGAGCAGTAACATGACAGTTGGTAGAATAGCTCTCCTCACTAAGGATGATGTCCTTGTCAGCACTGCAGAACTCAGAGACTCAGAGGCCAAAGGCAGCTTTGTAAGTAACCTGAATGATTGACCATACAACAAAGGAACTGTCCAGAAGAAAAGAATACAAGAACAACCATTTCATATTTGTTCAAAGCCTGGGCCTAATGTATGGTCTCCATTGGCTAATTTTAAACATCCAGGGAGAAATACAAGAAACAGGCAAGTATGAGAGACCATTCCCAGAAGTTCCTGCATTAGTCTACCACTGTGATTTTGATTAGCTTGGCAACCTTGCAATACTGAGGGAAGGGCTCTCCTCCCCTAATGCATGGTTTCATGACATCATTTACAATTCTGTTTCATGAGCCTGAATTTAAGAACATCTTTTTTAGGTGCTTTCACTAAGTACTTCTTAACATTGTCATTTGCTGGTTTTTCTCTCAATCCTAGCCTCTGGCCACAAGAATGACTGAGTTAATGGAGAATTCAATTTCCAGTGAGCATATCAGCCTTGGAAGTTTATGAAAAAAAAGTGTTTAAATCAGAAAAGTAAAACTACTTAAATCAGAAAAACAAATTAAATATAATTAAGTAAATACTGTCCTTGTAGTAGACTCCTCATTTTGGTTCAACTTTAAAAACTACTGCTTCCCATATAATTAAAATTTGCAATCTGGCAACCATGAAAGGACTTCTTTTTAAAACAGGTTGCAAATCTTCAAAGATCATTCCTATTCTATGGACACATACAAGGCTATAAGCAGATTGTACACAGAATGCAGAGGACACGAGTGGCAATGAGCAAAGGTCAGAACTTCCATAGAGCCTACATTAATTTTGGCTACTGGCTTTACAAGGAAAAAAATTTTCTATTTACTTATTTGATCACTCAGACCATTGGAGACTATCAAAGAGAAGTGAAAACTGGGATCTTTCTGTCCTGTGCAGTGGAGAATAAAATTCTTCATGTTGCTCTCTAGCATTTGCCAATGTATCAAACAAAAATACTCAAGAAAATTTGGGGTAGGCATCATGATTCAAGCCAGGTACCCTCTGTGTATTAGCAAGGAAAAGATACATGCCTCATGAACAGAAATGTCTGGAAAAGGACAAATGTTTGTGGAGGTGGAAAGGCATGAGGAGAAGAGGGAGGAAAATGTAACTCCCTTCAGCCAGTTTTTGCATTTAAAACAATAATTTCTTGAGGGAAATATAAATTACATCTCAATTCCACAGATGGCAACATTTAATACTAGCAGAGTTTTAAGGTATGTATTTTAAAGAGGTAATTCTTTGGTGCCCATGTTCCTTGTGCAAATCATGTCCAGACTGAATGGGACAGCTGTTTTATTTCCTAGTGACTGGAGCTACTGCCCAAAAATCATCT
>WEIT01012322.1:40736-58895 GCA_013389985.1 Dryoscopus gambensis | reverse complement strand
AATTTAAGCCTACTTTGCTCCTGGTTTGAAATTTCTAGTGACTTCAAAGCTTGCAGTTTCAGCTTTAGCTATGCAAGTCACTTAGTATGCTAGGGTTGTCTTCAAAATTTCCTGCCTGCACATTTAGGGGGGGTAAAAAGAAGATATCTCAAAGGCCATAAGGCAGAAATCTAGTTTCTAACTTTGGCTGAGAGTGACAGTGTTGGTCATGTCTTTGTGGGCTCAATGTGCTGTTTGGCTGTTGCAGAAAAAGAGGATTCCTTACTGTTCCAGCTATGATTACATGCTCAGATATTATCTTGATGGCTTTAAGAGACATCCATGTGTGCAGTGGGGTGCAACTGGTTGACACAAAATAATATTTTTTCCAATTTGTACCATGGTGACAGTAATTCAGACAAGAAGATGATTTTGTGTTCTACTGTAACATTCTACCTGGCCAATAATTCCAAGATAATACAATGATATTTACAAAGACTTTTCTTTTTTTATATATACATATACATATGTACATACACACACACACACACACGCACATATATATACTTATGTATTTATTAACCCGGTAAGCAAAATGTAATTGCTCATATAAACAGATTCTGCTATGCATAAAATTATTTCTTTTACTCTACAAAAATGATAAATATTTGTCAAGGGGTTTGTTGTTGTTGTTGTTGTTTTTGTTTTATGTATTTTTGTGCAAATGAACTCCACTGCAAATAAGTGACTTACTACATCCCATATTCATGTGTGACATGTCTCAAGTACCGACTTTTTTTGTCTATAAACATGAGATGTGATCTTGGTGTGTACTGAGAACCTCTGATAACCAGTTCTTGGCAGGGGGTGCTCAGGAGTATCTTAAAAATTCAACATTTACCTAGGTTGCATGTCTTGAACGGACAGAATAGATCAAATAGTTCTTAATTTAAGTTACTGAATTATCTGCCTCTATCCCTGCAGTTTTGGTAAACTGCAATGAGGTTTCTGGGAAAACAATATCCCCAAAGAACCAAAAAATAAAGAAGACACGCCTGTTCTTACCTCAGTAATCCCATTCAGCTGAGGGCTGAGCACACTCTAAAAAGTGTTGAGTGTTTTCAAATCCTAAACATTCAAAAATTTATGGACTAATGTCTATTTCACTTGGCTTGTAGAGTACTGATTTAAAGGTCATAAGTGAATTGGAACAAAAAAATCCCATATACTCATTTGAATTTTAGGATTTCTGTGCAAATTGTGTGTCCAGGACTGCGGGCTATCAAATACATGCAGAGTATATTTACAACATTCTTCCTCCCTAGAGCATGCCATGATTATTAATGTTTCACTAACATTAACCAATAAATAGCAAGCAGAGTTTTTGCAAGTGTTTGTGATAGTTTAGATAATAAATTGGATTGATCCCATCAGACCATCAATCTCAACTCCATATTTGGCAGAGACCTCTAGCAATATTTCTCAGAAAATTGTTGCATCAGTAAATTTTGGAAATCCAAACCCAACTACGAGTAATATTTAATGCAAATATTGCCATGGGCTTTTTACTGAATGACAGAAAAGTAGTTCACATTTTCAACCTTGTGAGGTCCTGCATCTTGCTAATGTGAGTAGTAAAAAATGCACTCAGTCAAGTGGAATACCATAACAGCAGTCACCACTTCCAATTGCTTCCCCCAGTTCATGGTTCTTACATCATATTTATCTGACTCGTCTCCAGACATGAAGAGAACTTCAGCCACATTCTTTGGATACCTGAAGTAAAGTCGTATGCTAAAGATAGATCAGCGCATTGCAAGCTTTTCACTTAATTTTTCTTTTTCTAATGGGCTTGCATAGATTTCGAACAAACACAGAACCTTTGCCTACCCCATACTTGTATCTCCAGAAAGGAAACGTAATTGGTGCAGGATTACCTTTTGCTAGATGTTGAAGAGAAAGAAACACAAATCCACCCCCCCCCACCCAGCAGTACCTCACGAGCCTCAGGAATGAAAACAGCTGTGCTCCATGGGATCGTCAGCAGCAGCAAGGAGATGGATGCGCAGGGACAAATTCCCTGCCTAGGCTACATCTGGGTCACTGTCCTGAAAGACAAAGTTAAGGGAATACTGAGGAATCAAAGTGATTGAGGTGTTCTGCTCACTTTCAATATTTCCCCTTTCACATTCCATGCCCAAAGAGGACGGACAGGTGTTTCTAATACTACTGACTTACTACTGGAATAGACACAAATACCTCTCTTTTTAAGCAAGCAGTAGGCAGCGGCTTTGAAGAGCCTGTATCAAGGCGAAAATATTCATTTGCCTTCTCCATACAGAAAGGTGTGAAACTTCCCTATGAGTTGTGGCGTAGAGTTTTTGCCTGTACTTGGAGCATCAGGAACAGACAACAGCTGAGAAGTGCTCAGGAAACACTTTGCATGCATTCTCCAAACAACATCCTGGCTGCCTTCCATGGGTACGGAAAGCTCAGTCAAATCTCATTGGTTTTAGCTAACAGCTAACAAGAAATTTCCTCACAATGTGAGGAATTCACATCAGCGTCCAAGTGAAGACAGCTAGGATTAACCAGATGTCCACCAACCCAAATAAATCCACTCATCGGGATTTTGCAGAGGGCACAGATTCTTTAATTTGCCTATTGAACAAATTGTGCCTTTATGATATAACCAGTTAGTTTCCACATGGCAATTCTATTGCCAGTGGTCTCTATTGTTGCAAATAACGTAAACACTTATTGTATAAATTACTACTTGTCACTTGCAAACAAAACCTTGGAAGATGTGTTTAGGAATCACCTTGCAGTTGAGGATAAAAGATCTCTGTTAAGATGTACTAAACCAGCAAGAGAGCAAGCTGCTGGCAACAATTTATTTTACCTCAAGGCGTTTTGGACAACTCAGTGTTCTATTAAACACTGAGCATGAACCATCAAAACAGATGCTGTCTGGCAGATATGTCTCACTCTAGTACTGTTCCAGGACTTACGCACTTACTCAGCATCTTCTAGCAGACTGGTTTTTTGAGCCGCTAACCAGCTCCATTTTAAATGAGATGAAAGCCAGAGACTTAATCCACCCATCAATACCAGCAGAAGCCTTTCATGCCCACTGCACTCTTATGTTGTATTAATTACACCAAAACAAATCCTTCCATCTCACCTAAACATGTCTCAGCTATGCAGTTCTGACCTTGATCCATACAAATGCTAGATCATTTTCCATCAGTAACCAAAGATCTTGAATGCAACTACGTGAACTGCGAACTTTCATTCTTACTTGATACTCTTAACTTGCACAGCTCTGAAGCTGTCTGCATTTCTCTATACAATCATTTCACCTGTCCCTTCTTACCCATTTTGCTAAGGAATCAGTTCTAACATTCTTCTATCACTGCTTCCACCGCTACCATTATTTCAGTGAGTATGAAGTTCTTGCCAGGACTGGAGTGCATTTCACAAACATTATCTTATTTAGATAAGGGAGTCTGTCAACCCAGACAAGTTACAGACTAAATTGCACTTCAGCAGGTATTTATAGAAAGGGCAACGACTAGATTTAGCCCTTTGCTCATTGGGAATAACGAGACACTAAGATCCATTGCTGCTGTGCTAAGAAGTCAGGCTCAAGCAGAGCATAATTTTGTCAGGCAGTGAGGGGCTGGCTACAGCCATCTTGCTGACCAGATGCGTAAGGGGCTGTGACAGAGAGGTGAGGTCAGTGTTCACTTGCTCTCATTTGCAAAGGTGCCCTCCTCAAGGTAGGTGTAGGACGTATCTTTTTCCTTTGTTTTCCTTGGGGAGCTGCCATGCATCTGCATGCTGTGACATCCCAAAGTCGACACAGTGTCATCTTGATGAAGATGAGATGAATCCCTGCAGAGTCCAGGAAGCTTTGACTGTGAGCAATTACATTTGATAGGACTCCTGAGGGGAGGTTCTGGCTTCAGATGCTCTGACATGGTGCTGACACAACACCTTCAGCACAGGGAGGCTGCAAAAACTTTCAGGCTGGCAGGAGCAGGCTGCAGTAATCTGAAATGCACCCAATGAAAACTTCATGGAAAGGGACAGTAGAAATTATCAAGATTGTCACTGGTGATTGGGGAATGGTATTTATGCCATGTTCAACCCATTTGAAATCAAACACAGCCATGTAGCCCTTCTTCCCCCCAAAAAAGTGTCCAAATCACTATGTTGTTCTTTTTGCAGTTTCTCATGACAGGCAATTTAACATTTGGAACAGTGATATGCAAAAATAGATTCTATAATGTAACCTGAGGAAAAAACCCCTCTAACTTCAGGCATTGTCTTTCATATGGAAAAACCTCAAGCCTGTGATGATTCTGATTGAGGGATTGATTGAATGATTACTCTATAATGATACTTTATCTGCTGTGCTTGTTAATCTAACAACTTGTTTACAATAGGCCCTTCGAGGTAAAATTATAAATACATAATGCATCAAGGCTGATTGTATCTTTGGCCTAATGCACAAAGAAATTGTGTAAAATGGGTAGTTAACGTGTATTTTATCAGGCTACAATTTCATTAGCTAGATGAGACTTGGTCATTGGACATAAGACCTTGTGCTTCTTACTCTAACAGTGCCACTCAAAAGAACAAAGTTTGTTGTAAGACAGAAGAATCACCACTTTAAATCTTGTCTCTCTTGCATGTATATACTCATTTATGCTCCAGCACACTTTTGTGGCCAAGGGTGTATCTTCTCTGATAATGGTGATAATAGGAGCCAGTTAGGAATAGCAAAGCTATTTTTCTTATGGATTAGCTCTTCCATTTCTGTATAATCCTACTAGCATGATTCTGTAGTATTTACAATTTTTGTAAGTAAAGATTATATTTTCAAAGTCAAAATAGGATAAAATTAGTGCATTGCACCCAGTTGTTGCTGCTTTCTATAGTAGTCAGTCATACATATTGAACAATACCATATGAATGTAATTTTGAGAGGTAAGAGCTTGATTTTTTAAAAAAACACTTATATGGGCAGTATGAGCTCTTGCTGAGGATCTTCAGCACGTGAATATCATACATGCAGTCTCGTTAATAAAGAAAAGCTGAGTCCCATGGATACACAGGACTGTGTGGGTGGAGTTCTGGCACCTGAGCCTTTTTTTTTCAGCACTGAAGTCCATTCAGCAGCCAAGAAAACCATGTCTTATCAGATCATTTTTTGTACACCCCACTTCTCAGGGAATAATATCTGTATATCTGGTTTGCCAACGTCAATAGGCAAGTGCTGCGGTTTAGCCCCACCCAACAATCACGCACCGTGCAGTCACTCATTCACTCTCCCCTGGAGGGATCAGTGGGAGAATCAGAAGGGTAAAAGGGAGAAAACCTGTGGGTTTGGATGAGGACAGCTTACTAGGTAAGCAAACCCTTAAGTAAGCACAAGAAAAGCAAAATAAGGAATTAATTCACTACTTCCCATGGGCTGTTCAGCCATCTTCAGGAAAGCAGGGCTCCGTCACACACAACAGTTACTTGGGGAGACAAAATGCCAGAACTCCAAATATCTCCCCCATTCCTTCTGCTTCCCCCAGCTTTATTTGATCAGCATGATGCCATATGGTATGGAATATCCATTTGGTCAGTTGGGGTGAGCTATCCCAGCTGTGTCCTCTCCCGGCTCCTTGTTCACCCTCAATCTCCTCACTGGTGGGGTGAGTGGCAGAAAAGACCTGGACTCTGTGAAAGATCTGCTCAGCAATAACAAAAATATCTCTGTGTTACCAACACTGTTTCCAGGACAAATCCAAAACACAGCCCCGTATGAGCTACTACAAAGAAAATTAACTATATCTCACGTAAAACTAACATATTATCCAGCTTTTATTCCATATCATTTATATCAAGCAAACCCTATGGCAAGCACAGGAGCCTGTCACAACTAAACAGCAGTAACAGGTATAAATTCAATCTAGCACATTCCAGTCAAATCTGTCAAACCCTCTGAGTTCCACGCGGGGCACCAAAAAGGACAGCTGTGGTGTAATCCTGGCTGGCAACTAAGCCTCACACAGCCACTCACCCACTCCCACTGGTGGGACGGGGCAGAGAACAGAAAGGGTGAAAGTAAGGAAACTCGTGGGTTGAGACAGAGACAATTTAATAGTGAAAACAAAAGCCATGTGTGCAAGCAAGCAAACCAAGAAATTCATTCACTACTTCCCATTGTCAGGCAACCAATATTCAGCCATCTCCGAGAGAGCAGAGCTCCACCACGCATAACAGTGACTTTGGAAGACAAACATCATCACTCTGAAAATCTGTCCCTTTCTTCTTTCCCCAGATTTTTATGCGGACTATGATGTCACACAGTATGGGATATCCATGGTCAGCAGGGGTCAGCTGTCCCCACTGCGTCCTCTCCAAACTCCTTGTGCATCCCCAGCCCCCTCACTGGTGCTGTGATGTGAGGAAGCAGGGGAGGCCTTGGTGCTGTGTCAGTCCTGCTCAGCAGTAGTGAAACTATCCCTGTATTATCAACACAGTTTCCAGCACAAATCTAAAGCACTGCCCCATACTAGCGACTCTGAAGAAAATTATCCCAGCCCAAATCAGCACAGTGAGTACTTTTGGCCTAGCAATGAGTGGGGTTTGGGAAGAGAGCTTTCTGTAAGTCTTGCAGCTCCATCTGTGAATGATGGATGACTTTCAGCAGCAAAGATTTTCTAACAAATGACATTCCAAAACAGAGCCTTACAAAGTACTCATAGCTAATGTCAATAATTCTCTCTTTGCCAGTTTAAATATCCTTCTCAGTCTTTCGTGCCCTCACTGGTACAGTACACTGGCAAAATTAGCCAGCTAATGTCACCACTCCTTGTAGATAAACACGTGTAAAGTGTCAGGCATAAGGAGGAGATTACAGAACATGTACTTCTAAGTACCACTTATGAATACAACACATGTAGCTCATGGAAATGTTGACATCATCTAAAGAGGAAAGCAAGACTTGCAACCACAGTGGATTATATCATTAGCCAAACTGGAAAGCAATCATTCTTTACAGCTGCAAGAGTCTGTGTCTGCCCCGAGCCTCCTGATTTCCTGAGGAAAAAAATATCACTACATTAATATAAACATTTTGACTGTGAAAGTTCCACAAAACATATGTGATGTACACATTTTAAATATAAGCATTTTGCAGGTTGATGGATTTAATCACCTCACTCTTGCTTGAGAAAGAAATGCCACTGAGCATGGGAAAGAGGGTGAGGAGTGTGGATGCAAACACAGACAATTTCCCCAACGCACACCACTGTGGATGTGGATATGAGCCAGTCAGGTTGCTGCAGTGGCACACAGAGGCTTCCACTGGCTTTAGGAGCTCACAGAGGTTGTGCTGCTCAAGGCAGAGCACCCCCGCCCCAGGGAGCTTGCAGTCAAATAATTCGGGCAACACACGATAGCTAGAAAACAAAAGTTATAAAATCAAAGATATGTGTGCCTGCTCTCATTGTAGGCATCTGCACCCCTTCCTGCCCCTCTCCATTCTCCTAATAGTATTAAAATCTTCTGTGCCAACTGTGAGCCCAGGGTGTTTCCACCAGTGGTTGCTGCAGCAGATGCGGCTTTTGCAGAAATGGCTGAATAATATGAGAGCCTTACGAAGGTGCCCACTGGGTGTTAATTTGTGTTAAAACAAATTGTGATGTCCAGACCAGCTACTAACCAGGAACAGGGTGCAGGCTGCTGACAACAAGGAGGCAAGGCTGCTGCTTGATGGACCTAATCTTAGAGCAATGGAAGGCATGAGGAAAGGAGGAACAAGCGCAGTTGAGTACTCGGAATACTCGGCATGACTAGGGCTGGTTTTCAGTGTGTATCAAAGAGACACAACACGTGCTCAAGAGCAAGAAAGACCAGAAAGAATGAAGTGCAAGAGACTATAAAAGTTTAGATTAGAGTTTTCCTTGTTTTGCTACCAGAAGGAAGATGGATTTGGCCGCTTACTTGGAGGGACAAAATGGTAGGTTAGCAGGTCTATGGTCACCGGAATGATAGCAGTGCTGGTCAGTGTAATGAAGCACAGGAAACAAAGTAGAGCCAGGGTACAGAGGGAAGCAGAAGAGGTCAGTTTTGGCCATACTGAAGATGAAGCATCTTCAAAAGAGGTGAAAGGCAGACAAGAATTGTGGCAATGATTTAAGGAACTATACCAGAAATTGAAAAGTATATTTGCAATTTTCTAGCAGAAAAATATTTCAAACACTATTGTCTGTAATTTTTTTCTCCAGGTATGGTTTGATGAATTTTTTACTCAATGCAAAAAGACTTTTTGCTTGAAGCTGTTAATGAGATGAGGTACTTGTCATAGAGGGTAACATAGAAAGTGAGAGGTCAGAAAGGACTAGTGCTTCGTGGGAAAAGGGTAAAGCATATAACCTTTGTAGGGATTAGGAGAGCTGATCCAGGGTTTGCTAACGGCAGAGGAGAAAAAAAAGCCAACCAGCTCTTTTGCTGCATACCTTTGCAGCTGAGTCAGGCTAAAGCAGTGGAGAAGGAAAGGCATCTGTAGGGAACAATGCACAAGTTGCACCTGGGTATGTGACTGGATGTGCAAGACAAATATCAGGAAAGGATGTGCATGGAAGTTGCAATCGTCAGTGACACTCTTCTAAATTTTGTTTTCAGCACGTACAAAGGACATGGAAAAGGAATGTGGAAAGACTGTCTGAATCTGAATGGCTGGTGGAGAGGATGCACTGATGCAGTGAGAAAGCGAGTGAGAGGAGAAGGTAGGGAGGTCAAGTAATAGCCAAAGGATGCAGTGATGGAGCAGAAAGAGCTGAGAACATGAGGGGATCACAAAATGGCCAACGTGCCAGCTCGTGAGAGAACAGCGTGCGCACCTGCACCCTGCAGTATATTGAGCTCAGCGCAAGTGCAACACTACTGCAAAAAATATGGTGTAAGGCTTTTAAACAGGCCTAGATGACAGCAACAAGAACATTTGAGATGAAGAGGATTTAGTAACTCTGGGAGCAGTCTTTCACAGAATTTTGAGTACAACAGAGGCCAGTAAAATTATTTGTGTTCCTCTGCAAAATTCTCAGTACCTTGATACTTCAGGCCTAAATTAAAGTCCAAAGCCAGTATTTTCACACACTTCTCAGCTTCACCCAAGAGTTTGCTGGTCTGGCATCCAATTTGCTGTTTCTTGGACAGTGTCACACAGGCAAGAGTGGAGCAAACCCCTGATTCCTCTTTCTAAGCTTTCTCTTCCAGACTTTTCCTTCTGTCAGTTTGTACTCCCTGTGAGCTCATCACTAACGTAGCTAATATTGAAGACCTCTTCAAAAGTAGTAGATAGCCTCTGCCCTTACTGGGCACTGAACAGTACTGAAAGTGAGTATTTTGTTTGTCTTATTTTATATTGTGTTAGAACTTGTAATTCCCCAGTTCATTGTTTCTGCCTAATTTTTAACAAAGAGGAAAATTAGCTGGAATCTCTGAGGCCAGTTATTAAATGGAGGTATTCCAATCCCTATTTCTTGTCAGACAGAACAATACAATTTATTCTGTCAATATGTTACTTAAAACCCAAATGAACCACATCAAAAACCTGACTTTTTTTTTAGAGTGAAGTACACTTTGTATCCACTTCATTTCAGATGTTCTCCTGGCTAGCAGTGCAACAATACTTTAACAGGAAAAAATTGACTACTTCAACTCACAATCAAAATCTTATCAAATGTCACAGGAGGTTCAGGCCAAGTGTTTTTATTTACTGTGCTTGATTACAGATCAGTAAGAGATAAAAAAATTACTCCTAGCTTTTATATCCAAGCCTCACTTTTCTTCCTAACATAGATGTTCACAGACAAGGATCCAGGTGAAATGTTCTCATAAAAATGGAAGGGGCAGCACACATTGGCATGACATCAACTTAACCTTTTTACCCTTGAACTTAGAGGCATACTGAAAATACATTTTGACTCAAATAATATGACAGATGTAGTCAGAAATGTTTAGTACAGAGAAAATTTGGGCTGGTGCAAAGACATTTTTGAGCTTACACCTATATTTAACCTTGTCTAAATTCAGACCTTTGTGTTTAGTAATTATCCACGAATTTCCCAAAGGTTTCCACTCCTTTCATAAAATGGTAAACATCAGTTTGCAGAAATAAATTCCTGCTGATGCCGTAGGTATAGCCAACATAACTTCGAGTTGGGTTTGGGACATCTCACCTGTGAAATGCTCTGTATCTCCTGCAGGATCCAACACTTAAAAATTAGACATGAAAGCTCCCTCCTCTCTTGTAATCTGCATATAACTTTCCTGGGTAGTGAATGGGATTCACTTGTGCAGTGCCTGACACTGCAGCCATCACGTGAGCGACTGGTTTCCCTGGAACCAGTATATTTATCAAGTGTATAGGGATCTATTTTCCTTCTGTACCATGAAGAAATCGTTGCTTTGGAACTCCTTGGTATCTAGAACAACTATAGGTTTACTTGGGTAAATAAAACTCTAAAATTCTCGGAGTGCTCTCCTAATTCAGGAGAGAGTTTTAGGCAAATGATGAAACCTTGATGCAAGATTTTTGGGGTTTTTTAAAATATTTTTTTTGGCCACAATTATTTATAATTAGGACAAAATTTAGAGAGGAAAAGCCAATTTAAATTCTGGCTTCCCCACAGCTTTATTTATTAGGAAAATACTCCGCTTCTGCTGTGACATATAGGGTTAACAGAAAATCAACAACGAAAAACTGATGAGCATGCGATAAGTGACAAGTATTAACATGGTAAATAATCTATTCAAATTACTCAGGGTTTTAAAAAATATTTCCTCTAGAAAAATAAACTATCACATAAGAAAAGGTTAACTGAGAAAGCATGGCTGAATAAGATGTGATTTCTACATGTAAATTTGATAATATTTTATGAATATATCAGGGCAAACCATCATTCCTATTTAATGTGTATCCAGGAATGATGCTACAGAAGTTCTGCCTACCTCTGGTTTTGGTTGGCAAAATTTAATTTTGCCTGTAGGCAATATATATTTCAAAGTATGTCAATTATACTTAAGACATATTAATGCATTTTTAGAGTAATTTCTGTGTCAGTGAAATTATTGCCTGCTCTCCCCTCCCCAGCCCCCACTGCTGTCACATATTACTATAACCACATGGAAAAGTAATATTAGGAAACACATTAAAGATGATTTATCAGCTGGAAATAGGAAAGAGAGTCAAGAGCAGGTGATGAACTCTTCAGAACCACTGCATTAAGCTGAGACAGAAAAGGCTGCTCCATTATGTCAACTGACCTGAAATATATAATCAATTTGGACCAAGTTCCATTCTCATTCACTCTAGCCTAATTACATATTATTTAAATGGCATTACTCCGGATTTCTACTTACACAAGTGATCATCAGAATTTGGCTTTTATTTGGCCCCACAAGAAAGCATGATAAAAGAGCCTCACAGAAACCATGACTCACTAAAGCTCCAGGAATGCACTGCTCACTCTCTTTCAAAGGCAAGGTCTTAACTTACAGCCTTTACCATTTGTTTGCAAGGGGACCAATGTGTTTTTCACCAGAGCTGCTCACTCAGGTAGGATTTAGAGGTGAAAGGTAAAATAAAAGAAGTCCTAAATCTCCAAACTTAAAAATCAGCCCAGGGACCAGTAAACGAACTGTACAAGTTGTTTGGGGCTGCTTTAATATGCTCAAGGAAAAGAGGCTGCTTAGCAAGTAGTCTGGCAAATCCTGTATCAGCTGCAGTTTCCAGATAGAAGTAAAGCACAGTCCCATGTCGAGCACATTATGGTATCTAA
The DNA here is from genome assembly GCA_013389985.1 of Dryoscopus gambensis. Taxonomy (NCBI): domain Eukaryota; kingdom Metazoa; phylum Chordata; class Aves; order Passeriformes; family Malaconotidae; genus Dryoscopus; species Dryoscopus gambensis. Next base: position 47,067 of record WEIT01012322.1, on the reverse strand, counting down.
TCTGGCAGTCACAACAGGTGACTGATGCAAGATTCTCTCCCAGCAGAAAAAGTATTTGACACAGGAGGTTACTTAGCAACATTTAGGCAGAGGCTAAAATGACAATAGGATGGAAGTTTAATAAGGGACTACCAGAGGCCCACAATTCAAGACTGACCACAATAACAGGAGGAAGTGTAAATGGTATCTTTCCACATAGCCAAGACTCCCACAGGGGATTTACTAATAAGGAGGCTAGCCCAAATCTCTTCTTTGGACTCCAGCTGAATTTGGTCAGCAGTGGCTGTGATGGGAACCTGCAACATCCCCTTCAGCCCAGCTATCCCAGCGAGGCACTTCCACCACCCTTTTCATCTGCTTTCAGCTCATCCCTGGGGTCAGTGAAAGAGGCAGCCTGTGTTCACCCTGTACCATGGAAAAATCCCATATCTCTAACAGATTTTCCTTTCCTGATAGTCCAGTGGTTAGGCTTATCCATGTGCTCAGCCCACCACTTTCCTTGTCTCTAACCTGTAGCTCAGCAATGCATGCAAATGTTCACTCACACGGTGATTAACCCTGGGAAAGGAGACAGTATCAAAGAGAATATCTTTTAATAATTCCTTTAGTCAGAAAGGAAACCTGAGGATTCCGGTGCTACATTCTGTGGAAATCTGATGAGCAAAACGTTCCTTTCACACTCTGGTATTCACTGGCTCAGTCTGATCTCAGTTACAAGGATGCTGCAAGACCAGAATGCCATTACAATCAATTATTTAACAAGGAGAAAAATCACAGATCTGGTCAGTCATGGACTCTTTTGCACTGTGTGTTGTGCTGAACTGCAATAGCTTACATTGCTAAATGGTCATTTATCTTTTTGGCGGAAAGATACAAAATGGCCTCCCAAAAGGTAACAAAGCATCACCTAAAAAAAAATTTTCCAAAGGCTACAAGAAGTAAACAGACTTACTTTCAGGGTTAAGGATTGGTGTTAGAAAGTTCAGAGCTGGTGAGGGATGCACGTTTCCTGCTCAGTGACCAAATATTTAAATGAGCTTTCAAGTTCAAAAGTTTAAATAGTCAGTTTAAAAATCTGCTTTGCTTACTTCATGTGGTTGAACAACCACACTGAAAAAATCCCTTTCACTTGAATAAGCAGCTGATCATTTTTCTGAAGTAAATATAAGCAGAACTTGAACTCAAAAGGAGCTGTATGTGGTAATCAACACATTACTCAGTATAATGAGAAAATCATCTCCGTTTTCTAGAAGCATTAGATGATTGCATGATAGTGGTATTATACTTTATCAGCACTGATACATCATCTGCGTAGGTGTACTCGGGAACAAAAGTTGTTCCTGTAAAAGCATGGGCAGTGCCTGGCATTCCAGGGCTGTTAACGTTCCCGAAATATCTCCCAAGTCAATTTGCCGGTCCCATTTTTCCGATGATGCAACTATTTATCTCACATGACTAGGTCTATAGAAAGGTCCCCGAAGAGGAGAGGCGGCCGTGCCGCCCGCGGAGCGCGGCACCAGCTCCCCGCAGCAGCGGCCTCGCCACCGCAACTTGGCTGAGCCGCCGGGCAAGCCCGGGCTGAAAAGGTCTGGTTTACCTAGGGGACCGGCTCCTCCTCCTCCCCATTTTTATACTACTGTGGGGTTAATAGCTATGTCGTGTGGGGTCAGGGAAGACATCTGTGTCTCAGATAATATGCTTACGGTGATTACCACACATAATTGACTGACCTTCCCTCATTCTTTTCCTGCTGCAGGCCATGGCTGATAGGGTGAGATGCTCCAGAGGAGTTTATTTTCCATCACACACTATTGTGCTGCTGAGCAAATATTTTAGCAAGCATTGAATGAATCACCTTTCAGACTTTGGGTTTGACAGTTAAAATATGAAGACTGTGACCAATCTAATAATGCTAGATTTTAAATCAGCTTTGGGAGAAAACATGGAAAAATCCTACTTAAAATCCATTTATAGATACCTATTAAAATCCTGGTTTGCGTAGTGGAGTCAACGTAAATTTTTTGAGAATTCTTCTTTCTTTTGCTCACTCTGCAGGCTTCATCTTCCTACCTCACTTGGAATATTTTGAGTCCTTGAGTGGGTTTGTCTCAAAAAAGTATCTGCAAACATGGTGTAATAAATAAATAAATAAACATTTGTGCACTGCAGGAGCCAAGCTTCCAGGTAGGAAATGCTGAGGTCTAATTTAAGATCCTTACTTCAAGAGAGAACATTAGAAAACCTTTTTAGTTCATGCGGCTGTGCTATGGAAATACATGACTGTGCTGGACTCTTCTACATAAACATGTATTTCATTTTATAGCTGACAAGAAATAAGAAAAGCCCTCTCACCGTTCAGCAACAAAGCAATATTTTTCCCACTTTATATAAAAGAAGAGCAAAATTAGCTTTTATTTTCAATATACACTTACAAAAGGAGTGAAATAAGTGTAAGAGATCTTTTTTAAAAATACTGCCAAATGAAAGCTTCATTTGAAACACGGAGATTTTAACTTTCTAATACTGTTTAACTCTGTTTTATCTATCTAGCAATTAGCCTATCAATCCAGACATAATATACTCCCACAGGAAACAATCTTTATATATATGAACATATGTATATCTTCCAGGTTAGACTGTGAGTGATTAAAGCTCTGTACCAGGAATATTCAGCTCTCTCAGGGAGACCAGGCGATGCTTAGAGATGTCTGTACAAACACACGCACACCTACTTTCTCCCTCCTTTTAAAATCTTTTTGTCACATGGAAAATAATCTTTACCACGCACCACCAGTGAGTCTTTATGGCCTACCCTCAGAATTTCAAACTGCAGCAATTTCAGTGGGAATTAATGGGCGGAATGATATGATACATTGAACAAATACATCTGTTCTTACTCCTGCGGCTGAAAGCTAACATTTGTGCAAATGAATGTTCCAGCACTACAGCCAAAAAGTGTTTCCAGCCCAAGTAGTTCCTCCGCTTTAATTTGCCCAACAACATAATCTACATTCCGAGCTGCCATTTACAGAAATCCATTTGGAACTGCCGTCATCTTTCAAACATTTAATATAATTCATAAAATGTAGCAACTGCTTAACAAGGAAAAATATACATATTCTAAATGTATGGGTGATCTTTAGACAAATCTCAGCATCACTTCATAATTATATACTACAAGTTTTAATTAACTAAAGCTCTGAAAATCATAATGCCTTATTAAAATGCAATTAATCCTTTGATTAAAAAACAAAAAGCACAAGTATTTACAACAAAAACACAAGTAGAATAATTACAAATATCATGTACCCATTTCTTTTATTTGGGTGTCACTTATGATGTCTCACGTTCCCTTCATTAATTCAAATACACACATTATCTCAAATCCACAGCAGACTGACTGACAGTGGCCACCAAACACACAGCACTATATCCTATTGATTTCTGCAAATCCTGAACAATGCCATTTGCATGCTTGTTTCTGTAATAATAAAGATATGCCATTCAGAATTAAAGCACCGGCCAGACTAGTGGCAACTAATTGTGTTGTGTGTAATGAGTGCAATTTCAATTTGATATAACCCTCAGCTTTTCTTACAGCACTCGCTAAGTACTTTCAAGTCTTTGTGGGGAAATAATTGATTTTTTTGTGCTGTGGGCACAAGAAAATTATTATGATCTTTTGAATAATGCCAAAGAAAGGACCATGAATGATTTAAATTGGTATATGAAGAAGGCTTCACTGTGGATTGCAGTTTGACTGACATCCTACTAATGTAGTATCTAGATTAGCAATTTTTAAGGAGGCAGCTAATATAAAACTGGTAAAACGGAAAACATTGCTAACAGGGATTTTGTATTTGTTATTCAGTGAGGAATAACAATATGGGGATTTAAGGCATGTCAGACAAACACTATACTATTACATAATTGCCCTCACTCTTTTCTTTTATGGCACATGTATTGAAGGGTATGTTTCAACTGATAAATTACACATTTAAAATATGTAGATACAATGGTACAGTACTAGGTTATCACAGCAGCTAAAGTCCATTGGCTGTGTTGGTCTGTAACCACCATGTACAAAACCTTTTGTTTTGCGTGATTGTGACAGAAAGGTTAGCAAACTTCCAAAAATTACTCTTCCGAAGAATTGAGATAATTGCCTTTGCTTTCAAAGGAAGGAAATCTTTTTCCTCAACTGCTGCCCAGAGCACCAACCAGAGCACCAACCTGCCTATTTTATTCTCTCCCCCATAAGTTTTGTTTAAGAATGAAAAGTCAGAAACAGGTCTCAGCCATCTAAAGCAGCACCCCAAGACAAATGCACCCAAATCACCTCCTGTACACAACTAATTGTGGATAGTTTCAATTCGAAATAGAACTCTCTCTCTCTGCTTTCTCTTTCTTTTCAACTGATGAATACATTTTATGTAGCAAAAGTGGTGAATAAATAAGGACATTATCCACATTCCACCTTAAAATGCATACCTTCCAAATCTTATTCTTCAGAGGAGGGAATGTTGTTAATTTAGTTGGTCATAACTAAATAGTTTCTAATCTGGAGCAGGAGTCTGCTGAGAATATTGGACAGTTTAAAGGTTAATCACCATCGCCTGGTTACACAAGTGAGGCAGAACTAATTCCTCCAAAGGCAAATGGCTTGCAGTTTTATCAGCAGTGCAGATTAGAAGTGTTAATATACAGAATAGAATGGATGCTCAAGGGCCAGTTTTCCCTTATCGGCAAACTTTGCAACAGAACTCAGCTACTGCACAACCTCTGCACTTTCTATAATAAGGCCCCTCATTTTGCCTCTCGAGCAGAACTATCAAACAATCCTCCCCAAACCACTGCCACCAAAATCAGGGTATTACAGACCACAGCTAATTGGAAGATCACTATAATGAAGTAAAAGATAAAATACTTTGGCTGCTGGCCTAAAATGTGGATCAGCACAACATAGGAAGCTATCTGGCTATGTCACATTCTGAGAGATTTACATAAACAATAAACTCAAATCAACAGCCCCCAAAAATACATCTTTGTTTACAGTAAATGCAACCTAAAGCACTGGTTACAAAAACTGGAGGGATTTACATATTCAGCATTATTATTAACATAGCAGACTACCAGATATATGTAACTTTATGTATGCAGTGCAAGGAGATAAAAAAAAAGGTAGAGTATGTAAGTACACGTGTTGTAAAACATTTACATATTTGTGTTGCTCGATGTACACTGGAATACATTTGTTACTGCAGCACATCACAGCACACAGACTCTTGCTTGACTTTTCCAAGGCTGTTCTGTGCTGAAGGTGTTTTTCGTCAGAAAAAAAGAAAGGAAAGGGGAAGATCCATAAGTGTCACCTGCTATTTCCCAAATCAAGTATGCTGTAGAAAATCCTACCTAAAAAGAAAAAAAGAAAAGGTATTTTGTATATATGCATCAAGGAGAAAAATGGGCAATTCTGCTCAACAAATAAGAACAGTCGGTTCAGAGAAAAGTCATATAAAATATTACAGTAATCATCTTTGTTTAAGAAACTTGGAGATAATCAGCATACCTTCTAGAAACACTGAGCCGGAGCCCTGCTCCTGCTGGATGAGTGGGGACTCCTGCCACTTAGAGAAGAGCGCTCCGGGTAAGCTCTCTAAGTTCCCTTGCAGCTCTGTTAAATCTATCCAGGCTGTCCTCTCTGCACATCTCCTGAGTCACCACCACATCAAACATTCGCCCCATTCATCCTGTTTCTTCACCCCATGTGGGCTCCATGTGAGGAAAATATTTCATTTCAGGTCACAAGTACTTAAGTCCCATTCATATCTAAGTTGAGTCCAGGAGGAAGCGGAATATCATGAATTGACTTATTTTCCTAGAATAAAGGGCTGTTACTTTTAATGTGAGAAGCGTAGCACTTTAACCAAACATAGAAAATCTCATTCCTTCTAAGAGTGCCACAGAGGAAGAAGTATTTTTTTTATGGGGAAACAACTTTTCCGTGGCTGTGAGCCTCTAGAGGATATGTAATACTGTCATACCTTGCCCAGGGAAGCAGCAAAAGGAACACACAAAAGATGTAGACTAGAAACCACTTAGCCTTAAATATTACCTACTACAATAAATATGTTCAAAACTGGAATTGGGGAACCACAAAACCTTGCTAGTTAGCAACAGAAAACATCATCTCTCTCATACATTTTGATGTTCTGTAAGAATAATTTAATTACATACATGAAAGTACAACCCCAAGCACGTTAGGTGTAACACAAGTAGAATGGAAAAATTGCCTTTTGAGAAGGATTTGGGCTTGCGTAGAGTGTGCCTA
>WEIT01012322.1:341-39693 GCA_013389985.1 Dryoscopus gambensis | reverse complement strand
ACAGGAAGGTTCATTGTGTATATATATCTTCGCATTTGGTTCATTTTGCACATCCAGCAAATACGGGGAAATGTAAATGAGTGGCATGATCTCAGTAAGTTAATCTATATAATTATAAACAATGAATAAATTTCATTGAAAAAAATGGAAGAGAAGATGTTTGAAAAATTGAGGAAGACAGATGCAAGAATCTGTCGTAGTCTGGTCTGAGAGCAATCTAACTGGAATTTGCCACTGAATGGATATATCATTTCATGTCTGCCTGCTCCTTGGCAAGGCTCAAAAATGTTCATGGGCTTCTGTCAGTTATTCTCCTCTTATTCAGAACTGCATGGTCATTCAAAGGTAATCACGTACTTCTTTGCCCCTAGCACCCTGCCTGAACAGTTTAAGTATCTCTTCATTGAGCCCACAGGCTATTCTTTTATCAAGAGTTTATTAGTGTTCTACCCTGCCAGTCCCACTCTTTTTTTTTTTTTTTTCTCAGATCACAATGCCTGCATAGATATTTTAAAGAAAACATGACTATATTTTGGACACTTTCCCACTTCTTCTCATCATATAACTGTAAATCACCAGATATGTTCTAGAACTGCTGTATAGATGAAGATACAGACATAGCATTATCTCTAATGACATTAATCACTTTTTGCCACGATATCCAGATGCCCTGTTCCTATTTGGCATCAGCCATAAGTTTACATAGCCTCAAGGGGAGACTGGGCAAGACCACAGAGCAGAAATGTATACAGGGTTTTTAAACACTTTGGAACTCCATCCATTTCAGGAAATTCTTCAGCCATGAGTAGTTGAAAGCTGGGTGAATACTTAGGGGGAGGCATCAGATATGCAAGGCTGGTTCTCTACTCTTCCCTGCATACCCACTTACAGCTATTGTTGGAGCCAGGATATTGGACTACACTGACCTTTGTTCTGAACCATCCCACTCCTTATGTTCTTATTATGTTCTTATGTTAAGTAGGAAAAGAATTTAGCCTCTGGATAACACCCAGTTGTGCTTGAATTCACCAGCAAAATTCCTTTTTATTGTTTCAGATTTGAAAAATTAATTACCAAAAAAAAAGAAGTGTGCACACCAGTATATGAAGTTGCGTTGATACCAGATATAGAAGATTAATTTTTTTATAATTAAGAACCTCACAGGATTTTTAAAATATCTATATGGATAGGGATTTTTTTCACCCTGAAAAACATGTAAGCCAACCCCTGCTCCAGACTTCAGCAAAATTCACCATTATGAAGGTATTTTAAATAGGTCTCTGCACCATCCACGTAAGTAAGGATTCCATAGCAATAATTTCTGAGTGTGAAGTCTCAGGAGATTTTGGGAAGAGCAGTTCTGCTCATGGCCTTGCAATCCTTGCCAGAATGTGTACAGTTTCTTAGAACTTTAGATCCAGGCTCTGGGCTCATTCAGACACTGGCAATTTAGCTGCAGCTCATGGAGTGGTATTGCTGGTTTCTGATGTGTTTTTGAACGACGTCATTTTATAACAACATGATTTTAACTCCGTTCAGATGCAGCTTCAGCCCCCTTCATTGAAATTTTTTGGAGAAGCATAACGAGTTTTGGAAATATTTTGCATCTCTTACTGATTATCAAGGTTGATTCTCTCACTGTCTACAACAAACTCTGTTCCACAGATTCTACCTGGAAAGGTAAGAATTTGGGTATTTCTGGAAGTCAAGGAATACATAAACACTGTGAATAAATACTCGGCTATGTTGAAGACAATTACAACTTGCATTAAGGGTCAGGATGCCTTACAGAAGGTTTTAAAAAGATACAGAAAAAGTGCAACAGGAAATACACAAACTTAATTGCACAATAGGGAATTCTGGGTCCTATCTTAAAATGGACATGCAGACATCATTACTTACCAGCAACACATCAGGAATTTTTTTCCTCCACACATCACAGTTTGAAGCTGGAAAGCAATCTTGCATAGCTGCTTGTTTTGGTGGGACTATACAAGCTGAAGTGAAATCACACAAAACCACACGTAACAGCAGACAAACAGAAGAGGCTTAATTCTAAGTGTTTCTGAGCTTGGCATAGGAATAAGGAAATTAGAACATGATGAATATTAATATTTAGATTGCTTGTGCATCAAGAGGCAAAGCATCTCAGAAAAGCTACCTCTGCTGTGCATATCAACCTCTTATTCTTTGATGTTTTGTTATACAAACAGTAGTCAGATAAATATACACAAAAGCCTCAAAAACCTACAGTATTTCACAATGTCACATCAAGTGAGGGATTCCTTTGATTTTTTTTTCCAGACCTGCTCATGTGCACAATTTCTTTATGCCTCATTTGCTATAAAAATACTGGTCAATGAACAACGAATAAGTAGACATATTTTATTGTATAACCGAGAGTGAACTGTCTTTTTAGGTTTGTCTTCATTTTGCAAGCCCATGTATCTTAACCTTCATAATGCCTGTTTACAACGATAAAGTCAATTTATTTACTGGAATGTATTTGCAGAGCTATTTATTTACACTTTAATCATTAGAAAGCCAGATATTTACTATAGTAAATTTGTGAATAAAGTTTCACAGAGACTTCAAAAGCGCATGAATCTGATGTGCTCTGTTTTGAGACATGCCTAACTTTGACCACATCAGTAGGACTGTTCTACTCACAGCTGCCTAAAGCATCTTCTGTACTGGAGGTGCAAATACATGAGGTAGTATTGGAGATTGTTTCAGTCTTTGGCAGCCCATGATCTCTGTCACCTCCTCCTCCATGAGAGGCTTAATATAAAAATGTGAAGTTTATATGAACAAATACTGATTTGTTAAAGAACAAAATCTGATTTGTGGAAAACTCACAGACAAAACACAAGTATAATCCAGAACATATATTTTTAGAAAGAAATACTATCTTAAAACAAGTTCATATCCAGCTACTTTATTCTTGTTAAGGTCATTCCATTAAACAAGCCCCGAAGAGAATTATCAATATTATCTGAGACTATAACAAAATTAATCAGAATGGGAACAAGCTTTATACAGAGCAGAGAAAATAGAGTGATACCAAATGCTGGCTGATCACCAAGTCAGCAGGTAAAGCCTACAAACGGATTAAACATCTGGAAGGAGGAGGTAGCATTTACATGGAAGATGGATATGACTGCAACAATAAAATAATCTATTTCTTGGAAAAATATAACAAAAATGAGCAGGCCCATTCACACCAGGCATTTCTGGTGAATGTCACTAAGGCACTACGTGGGGCAGTATCTTGTTTTCTTTGCAGGAGTTCTCACAGATACTGTAAAAGTACCTGCCCCATGTTTGATATTTAATAAGTAACAAGGAAATTTAGAGTTTCTTGAAGCACTTCCCCTGTCCAGCTCCACTTCTGTTCTGGCCAAAAGAGTGGAATACTTTTTCTGGCAAATGCGTAACGACCCACTGGCTGAACCTCATGTAGGAGAGGTAGAGTTAGATGCTTTGGAAGGGAATGAGAAGTATGACTTGGCTTTCTGCTCATCAAAAAAAAAAAAAAAGGAGCCCTTGTTATTTGTATTGGCAGCCTGGCTGCGTGGTTAGGTTTTAAGGTAGTGTAAAACTAGGAGGGAGCAAAGGAAAGCTGAACATCTTTACAAATGCTTCTAGACTTAAAATACAAGTTCCTGTCCTTGGCTCTGCAGTGCAAGCTCATCTCTCAAGGACAAACTTCATTAGTATTGTGTAGTCTTCATCATCTCTAACTCAAAGCAGCCTACCCAGTCAGAAACCAAAATTGTTGCAGTATGACAGGTTTGCAAAACAGTTTGTCTCACGGGGATCTGTGCTGGCCACCAACCAGTTTCCTGATGGCATTTAAGGTTGTTGACTTAAAGCCATGCTGGCAATTTATCAGTGGGGGAGGGAGTGGAGTGGGAGGTACCTTTCTGCCCCTGTTGACAAGACTCAGAATGGAACATGCTCTGTAACACGTGAAAGAGCAACTTGGTGCGGCCCACGTGGCCTCTCATCAACACTGCACCCACCCTAAGAGCCCTACACGGCATTCTGCTTGTGCAGAGGTTGCCTCCCTCCTGTTTAAATGGGGCAGTGGCAATCAGTGAGGTTGCTTAACCTGGAAGAGAATATGAGACCAGGAACTTGGACTCAAAAATTCTTTCTCTCTAGAGTAGATGCCCAGAGCTAAAAAAAAAAAAAAAAAAATTCCAAGATACATTTTTCAGAGGTTTTAGAGCCTTCATATTATGAGGGAGTTTAAAATTCCAACCCAGACCAACATGCACAAATTTTTTTTTAGATTTGGGCCACCAAAATTTAAAATATAAAGTAGATTTCACTTTCAGTTAGTTAAGATGCTTCATTAATCTTTAACTTTTAATTTTCACATCGTTCTACAGTACCTAAGACAATATTTAAAGACATTCAAAAGAAAAATGTTTGGAAAGAAGAAAGTGAAGAGTCTGTATTCCCAAAGACATCAAAACAAGATGTTTTGACAATGCCAGGAAATTTTAAACAAAAATTTTTGTCCAAATTCTCTTGTAAGGAAATGACTTGATTTCATATAGTATTTTGATTTTCACTAATTGCATTTACTTTAGTAACACAATACAAGGAATGCATAGAAGGATGAAACAATGCATACTTATCAAGTAAAATGCTGGCTTATTTTAACCTATTCTATCAGCAGAAGTACAGCTCATCTCCAGGTGAGATTGTTATGCAGAAATACTCAGTGGAAGAAAGCAAGCCATAGAAAGTAGGCGAAGGGAACTGGAAAAAGTAGAGCCTTATGATGAAACAGATGGAATGAAAACATTTGGCAAATATCAGTGGTGGGCTATTTTTTGATATAGCTGTTAGGTTTCTCTAGCGTGAGAAGTCAAATAGTTTGGCTAATAGTTACACGTGCACGTTGAAATTAACATATAAGCAGCCAAAAAGCATTGCACTGAGGTTTTTTAACCAAAGAAGGAATCTTACTAAAGCTGTCAAAGTGTGAAAGGCCCCGCAGCCTCGCTGTCCCCTTCCAAAGATTTGCACTTCACCCTTCCCTGCTTGCAGTTTCCTCCACATAGCAGGAGTACGCTGGAGGAGTTGAAGATTCTCCCAGGGGCGGGACCAGAGGTTTTCCACCAGTAGACCCGATAATTACAAGCTATTCTCTGTGTGAAAGTGTTGGGACCCAGAACACCCCCCTGGCCGCCCTGGGGTGTCAAACACCACGGCAGGAGGGTCTCAGACCCGGGATGATAGCTCAAAAAAGCACAGCTTTTGACCTTAGCCCATGGGAAAAGTTACCAACATTACGGGAAGAATTACAGGCTACGAAACTGTAAAAAAGATAACGGTATAATTATCACAGGGTGATGGTACATGACATTTGGGGTTCTCAAAATGGAGGATTTTGGGCGGTGCCCCTGATGTCCTCTGCTTTCTTCTTCTTCTTCTCTACCCTCCATGTTATGCTGTGACAGTGGCACAAATACATTGGTCAAGGTAGACCTGACCTTTTTCAAATTAATTGGTATAAAATAATAAACAAGGACACGTTTCGGAAGATGGTTGGAGCTCCAAAACCCTAGAAAAGGTGGGAGCCGGCCCATCCAGGGGCAGTTAGCAGGGCATCTCAAGCTGTAAGCAGCTCTGCAGCGAGCCAGCTGTAGAGGCTGTTATCAAGCTTAGAGATGAGAAAGAATAAACATCTCTGAAACAAGCACCTGCAGACTCTGTCTTTTCACGGGCCTCTGAGAATGGACTTTTAAGAAAATTAGCTGGGTCACAACTGTACGGGCAACCAGCTCGTAACATGAAAGAACCACTATAGGAGGACAGACAATGGGAAAAGCAAAACAAATCCGACCTGGAAACACCACATTATTCCCGTGGAAGTCTTCTTCCGCTCTGGTATCAGACATTGGGATTGAGAGTTGTGATGACTTCTTTGACACCAAGAAGAGTTTTGAATTCCTGAGCACGGAAGTAAATTAAAATTGTAAAAGCCAGTTATAATAAAGAGGAAACTACAGCAATGTGTCACTGTGTTTGGCACCTCTGTGCTCTGACTAGCATAGCACAATTAAAGGATATTAAAGACCTTTATATTTCTATCACAGCAGTGCAAAATTTAAAACAATAAAACAATAAACTGCTTTTTCATAACACCAAACTACCTTCCCCACTCTTCTCATTCTCACATCTGAAATTCTGCTTGAGTTCATCTTTACCTTGACCTTGCTTCTGCTGAAATCCTTGTTCACATCTTAATCACTTCGCATCTTGAATACTGCAATTCCTTCTACGGTCTGTCTAAATCCCAACTCTCCCTAAATGTCAAGAGGTCCAGAATGGTGTAGTCAGATTAATTTCTTACTCCATGCATGGATAAACAATATGATAGAAGGTGTGTTTATGTAGTAAAATTGAGAAGCTGCAATAGAAGACGAAGTGGTCGTAGACAGAACAGGAATGGCAGAGAACAGACATCCTGCAGCTAGAAATTAGCTAATATTCTCGGGCATTACTGCGGCACAATAACATGGCTCCTAGAATGTAAGTAGCACCAAGACCAAGAAACTTGGAAGTCCCAGGCTTCTCTATCATTGCAGACAACAAACATCTCCTGAGTGTCTTTTCCTCCCAAAACAGCAGCACGCATTTGGTATCGAAATAGGCTCTAAGATCTTCAAAAGCACAATGCAATAGTTGCGTAGGAAAAGACTTTTTCTCTCTGCAGTCAAGGAGACAGCCAACTCATCAGGCTTGCTTGGTCAGCCAGAAGCCAGCACACACCAGTTTGTTAACTGTGAACAACCAGTGTAAGGATATTATTTGCCAGCAGAAGCTAGAGCAGAGGTACACAATGTCATACTGTGCTGTTCTGCAGTGATACAGGATCCTAAAAATCAGCTGCTTCAGAAAAATTTCTTATATAAGTTGTCCTGCTTTTCTGGGAATTTTGTGAGATGTTCTGCACCCCAAAAAAAAAAAAAAAAGAAGAAAAAAGAAAAAAAAGGAGTTTGTAGATGATAAGAAAATCCAGATGTCTGTAGCCCTGCTTGAAACTGATTAAACACTGTGGCTACTTGACTTCTCTGGAATCAGTGAAAATAGTTGTCAAACGTTGCCTGGAATACCTTCAGTAGAATGGGTTTTTATCCATATTAATCACTATAGACCCAACAGCAAAACTATTGTGAGGCAAACTTGACTCCAGCCTTCTTATCTTAAATCATTCTGACTCTTACCATGCCTCTGATAAGTATATAGTAGTAACATTAATCAAAGAAAAGTATCCTCACTACATTAAAAAAAACCTCAAAATAATAATTTAACTCATGAATGCAAAAGATGCCTTATCCATTGTTTCTATATACTCCAGAACCATATTCAATTTTGTAAGAAAGTATTTTTCTCACCTGAATGGCAATTAAAACCCCTAATACTAACAAATAAATCCCTCCCTGAAGCAGTAACACATCTCAGGAATGCTTGCAAACCAATGAATTAAAACAGCATAGTTTGCATGATTCAAGTATTTCATTTCAGTAGTTCTGATAATTAATTTTTTTTCCATATTAATGGCTCAAATCAATGAAGAAAATTTTATTCTGAATCAAGAAGCAGAAAATTTCCAAGGAACAGTTCTGGAAAGTAGTTTCAGGTTCAAAAATTACTGAAACCAACCTATTGCTGAAAGAAGCACACACGCTTCCACATCTGTTTCTCAGCTGGCTTAAAAATAAAAAAAGTTCCCAACCAGCTGTAGCTATTTCTACAAAACCAGTTAGCAAATCTGTTTCTGCCCACCTGTGGCTGCTCCTTCAGACAAAATGCACAGGCCTGGAATGGGGTGGTGACCTTGCTGCTGAAGATGAAGCTGAGTGCCCTAGAGCTGGTTTCAGCCTGGTTACATGCCCATCTGAGCCAGTTTCCAATTATTTCAGGTGCAAGTTTTAGCATGTGCAGTAGCCCTCCCACTTTGTTTCCTCTCCTCATTACCATATGAAGACTTGCATTAGATGCCCACAGGCATTTTGCAAATGCAAGGATTTTCAATTACCCATCCTCTGACAGGCATCGTGTCATCTTTGTACGGCAGCTTTACATCCGTGAATGGCGGCTTGCGCGTCATTGTTGCCAGCAATGAATAACCACAGTCACTTCCCTCTCCTGCAGCAGCAGCAACCCGTGCCCTCCTGCGTAAGCTCTGCTTTCCCTCCACAGATATTGCTGGATCTATCTGTGGTGCCAGCTGTGGACAGGAATTTTTTCAACAGTGGTTCGGCATCACTTACGGTGCATTTCATCGGTGCTGTTCCTGTGTGTGCAAATGGAAAACGTAACTATGGAGCCAGCAATAGCTGAGGGATTAATACGATTTCTCATTAATGAGAACTCTGTGACCTTTGGTATGGGATATATTTAGCCTGTTTGTTCTCCTTTTTTTTAGGTGAAGTATATTCTGCAACATGCTGTGATTTCTGGCCTATTGATTAATGGGTCTTTCCACCACAAGCAATCTTAATCTTTCTTAATTGCCTTAATGGCCTCATGGCCTCTCTTTTATACTCTCTGCCCACTATGTTGTTGTTGCAAATGCTTTTGTATCTTAACTTCATGACTATACTAAGGACTTAAAGGAAACTGACTGTGAAGTCTATTGTTGCTCTTGTTCTTTCCATTCTTAAAACTCCTGCTTCAGGCTCCTAATATCTGTAGGTAATTTTTGGATGTAAATGTGCATACATTATAAAACAATTGTCTAGAATTCATCAATAAAGGAGTTGATTTTTTAATAAGTTCCTAGTATAGCTCTTCTTTTAGTTCCAGAGATCTGTAGTGCAGACCAACAGATTTATACATATTGTTATTCAAATCTGAAATATCAAAATTCGTGGCTAATGTTCAAATACAGTTGTGAGAATCCCAATTCTACAGTTTGTAGAAGACTTGACTAAGTGTGCCCTGGAACGGTTTGCTATGATATGTAGAATAAAAGATGAGGAGTCCACAAATAAATATCTGGTTTGTGTCTCTGCTCTCTCCTGGGGGTTTATTTAGAAACAAAAGAAGTGATGAGACAAGGAGCTATCAGATTTTTTTACAGTACATGTCATTTAAATTCCACGATGTCTGGGTCAGTAAAGTTTGTTGGTCACTGGGTTTTATTTGTGCTGTGAAATAGAAAGGCAGAAGACAGACCAAGTAAATGACAGCAGACAGTTTAGTGACTCAATTTTCAACCGACTCTTTCTCTACATGAAGAGGTGGAATGCCAGCAGAAATATATGGACTGCCTGTGTCACCATTAGCCCATGGGCTAAATACAGTATCATCACACGAGGTTGACTCACACAGGGCAGACATTTGCAGGAGATGTACCCACACAAAAGAATAACTGTAACAGAGGTGTTGTTGGCGTTCATAAATGACCCTGGGCTCAAACATATTAGTCCACGAAGTCTACTCAGGATACAATATTTTTCAAATGCTTCCAGGCAAGAAGGAAAAAGTTTAAGGAAGATTTCATCAGAGTGGTGACAGTAGTTTAATCCAAAGTTGTTTATTTGCCTGACAATAAGTTATGCCCAGCAACTTGCAAGTCTAGATCTAGTCTAGAGCCAGCTGTGCAAAAGCAAAGGCAAAACTGTGAAGGCAGCAACTTCTATGGAAATAATTTCACTCCTCTCAGAAGGGAGAAGGTAATGCACAGTAATTGCCATACCCACAAACAGCAAATCTTTAAAACTGTCAGTAGTCCAGAAATGTGTCACTTAGACCACTGTAATTATGGGAGAAAAGGTGACATTCGGGGCTGGAAAAAGAAACATGCTTGTGGTAGAGTCTTTTTATAGGAAAATGTCACCTGTTTAAAAGCTGTTCAGAATTTTGGCAAGTTAGAAATAATCATGGCTGACATCACTTGGCAAAGAGCAGATGAAAAGATCAAAACTGGATAACAGATAAAAGCAATCCGGCCCATGGTTCCATCTTTCAATTTATAATGGCAGCAGCAATGTCAAACACTCCAAAACCTGACAACCGATGTGGTATGAGCAGGGATGAAAGCACGGGGAAAATGCCCAGGGGCGAGAAAGACCCTAACAAAGCACACTGGCAACTCGAAGAAGAGAGCAATAGATTGCACCCAATAGAAAGATATGTGCATATGCATAACTATTATTTATTTGCTTAGTATTGGTGGGATATTAAATGTTAGCAGCTAAGATTTACTAAGACTTATGGTTGGTTACCTCTGCAATGTTAGTCTTCATCCTTTCCTCTATCATGATGTATCACATCAATGAAAGCAAGCTTCTATCCTCTGAAAAGTAGGTAAATCCAGGCCTTATAAAGCCTGTCTAACACAGAGGCCAAATTTAAGTTGGAAGTTTGAACAAAAATTAATGATTTCATATTTCTATCTAAATAACAGGTTTTTAGCAGAATTTTCTGTACACAGTTTCCTATAATGCCTTTTCTGGCTGATTTTGGTGGGCAAGGTCAAGGGAAATAGTCTTAAAAAGGTTCTGATCCACACAACTCTAATATTAATTTCACCTTGCATTGTCACCAGGGTTAGGCTCTGCAGATTTAGCACTGAAACGGAAACAAGAGCTTGGAGCTCCAGTAACCAAGGTCAGGAAAAGGCAGTTTACCCAGTGATGAAGACAGGTGATCAGAAGGAAGTCAAAGGAATGAGGTATTTTAATGATGTCTCACTTATGCCCCAATCACTGTTGCAATTAGTTCTGATACTTTGTTTTTAGATACTCATCAATTTCACTTGAATTTTTTTGCCACAATACCAAGTATTGACTTGTTATACAGAACCTCAATTGATTCAGAGAGTCTGATTATTCGATTTGTGGACACTTTAATTCTAGTTTACCAATAATGCAAAATTAATCTTAACATCCAACTACAGATGTCACACCAGCTTTTGCAGGGGGAAAAGTTTTTTCCTATCTTTTAAATTAGAGTATTTCTAAAATGTTTGAAAAGTCTTTCTATAGCAGAGTCCACCCTGGGAACACTGAAAATTTTAGGTTTTAGTTTTGCCTTTTATTTTTCCTGATCGACAGGAAACTTATTCTTTTGTTTAATGAAAAAAAAAAAATGACAGTAACTTACTCGCCCTACCAAAAGGTGGTTGAGAAAGCAGGTACAAAATATAATATAGTTGGTTATGGCTACAGTTAACCTTTCTCTGTTGAATAGAATGGATCAGCCCTGTATAAAACATCCTGGGAAAAAAGACCTTGTGAAAAGGGAGCCCTGGTTAGGTGGGAGCTAAGATGCAGGAAATCAGGACATTAAGGAATGTGCAGTACTCATTGATGAAATGGGGGGGTTTGTGTGTGTTTATTTGTTTGGTTTGGGTTTTAGTTAATGATATTTTCAGGAAAAAAAATGCAATTTGTGACTAGCTCTGGCCTTTGTATTTATTTGCCTTCCTGGGACTTGGGGAAGGGCTGGCATTTTCTTTAACAACCAGGGTCAGCCCCATCTGATGGACCTCTCAGCTGGATCTCCAGATGCCAACACGGCCCTCTCTCATTATGGTACTGTGGAAATCTATGGTGTAGTCAGAGCACTGCAAGCTTTTGCTCTGTAGCCATCCAGGTGATGGAAAGCTTGTCTGAAAGCTTCTCTTAAAGTCTCTTCCACAGGTGAAGCCCATTTGTAAGGAGCACCACAGCTACAGTAGAAATTGGATACTTATAGTACTAAGCCCTGGCCTTATTGAAGTCAATCTGTATTTTCCATAGATTTTATTGTGCCTCAGGGAACTAAGTTTTATCTAGCAAATAGCATCTCTTTGCTGATCTTTGTGACAGTTCTAAAAGATTTTTTTCAACAAGAAGTTATCCAACAACCACAATTATGGTCACATCAAACACCTACCAGCATCAACTGAAATAACAAATCAGAAAAGACGTCTCACTTCCTAACCTCAAGGTTATACTATGGCATATCACACTTCTATGTCCTTGCCCATATCCTGATTCCTCCAACACCTATTTAAGTTCTTAATGTCACTTAACAAAAANCTGGAGGCAAGTGTTTGTGTCAGGACTTGAAACTTTTGTCTTTAGGCACACTCCACTGTTGCATGTGAATCAACAACTATGTTTGGTGCACAGCAAACACAACGATGGCTGCAGGACAACTGGAAATGTGCAGGAAGAGAGGTATTCATCAGATGCTGTGGAAAAAAACCTGCAGAATTTAAAATGAATTTGCTCACTGTCTGTGGGATGCTATTCCAACTGTAAATAACAAAAGAGACCCAGAACTACAGCTCCACCAAGATTTGTGCCTGGATAGTCTGCCACACAGATCTACCAGAGCAGTACACCCACAGATCTACCAGAGTCAAAGACAGCTCTCAAAGAATTTTTCAAGTAAACTTAAACCAGTGGAAGTGAAGATGGAAAGAGTTGTGTATTACAGCTACAACATTGCACATCCTCAGGGCTTGAACTTAGGAGACCTGAAGTTTTAGATTAAACTTGAATGCTGCCACTCTGATGTAAAATTAATGTGGGGAGTGTGGGGAAAAAAGCTGGTAGGAAGCTCTGAAACATAAAGAGATACGTTACCTTTAGCATTCAGTTTGCATTAGCCATTTTCTGTTCAGCTGGCCATGTATCTTGCTTAGAGTAACCTTTTTTGCCTGACTCCACCCTCGCTCAGTTCTATGTAAATGCTATCATTAAAAGCTCAGGTTCATCAGGGTACATGGGTGCATACATGGCTTTCATTACAAGTCATCTGCTTCATTTCCATGAAGCTATTTAGATACTTAGACTCAATTGTGTTCTTAGAAACACTCAGAATCAACCCCTAAGGCAATTTCTTTTGCCTTCCTCCAACCAACATCATGGATGTATTATTTTCTTTGGCTCCCTGTCTCTTACCATGTGCCCTTTAAACTCACCATCCCTGCCTGCACTGCTCTAAAACGTCTGCATACTCACCAGCATTTCTCCTCACATTCTCTTCCCCTTATTTTTTCTGAATCCACTCTCTTGTCTAATGTCATACAGTTCCCCTGACTTGTTTCCTCTACTCTGGACCTTAAGTAGGATCTGCTGTTTTCTCCTACTTTTGAAATGGTGTCCCTGGCCTCTGTCTTCATTCAAGTAGCCTTTCAACTCGTTTTGACCATCATTATTATTTTCCACATTTCAGTTCTTCATAAAAAGGCAAAAAAAAGTAGGAACAACATGACGCATGAGTATATAAGAAGTGCTGAGACTCTTCAGAAAATTAAATTATCTTCATTTTATTCTTAGAAATAATCAGTGTGCTAAAATCACCGATATTTTTCA
The DNA here is from genome assembly GCA_013389985.1 of Dryoscopus gambensis. Taxonomy (NCBI): domain Eukaryota; kingdom Metazoa; phylum Chordata; class Aves; order Passeriformes; family Malaconotidae; genus Dryoscopus; species Dryoscopus gambensis. The sequence goes on along the minus strand of WEIT01012322.1, from coordinate 26,353 downwards.
GGGTCTATTTAAAATTACAGTTTGATAATACAGATTTTGAGATAGCAGATCCCACTTGATGAATAATGCATCCAAGCTCTGCATTGCCTGACTCGAAGAACTGAAGTCACAAACCTCCTCAGAACGGACCTCAAAACCACAGAAGACAAACATCATGAAGTGTAGAAAAACATGCAAAAGAATAGAGAACAGAGCTCCTTCAAGAGAGGACTCTCCAATTTCTGGCTATGCGATGGCTCTTATGACCTTTGCAGCCCTGCAGAGTAGACACACACCGTGGAGGCAAAAATAATTTTGATCTGATAGAGGGAATAGTTGTTGGATGCAATGATAGGAAATCCAATCAGCAACTTCTCCCATTTTTGACAATTCATACGTTGTGTGAAAAGAAACCATTACAATAATTTTGAAGCCAAATAAGTAGGGCAATAAAGGGCTTCTCAACACTTTCTTGATCAGTTTGGCATGTAACCTCCAGGCTCACTTTAATCTTTCTCTGTCATCTTTTATGACTGTAGCCCACTCAGATGCCTACCTGTGCTTATCCTGGAGTCCCCAAGGGATTTCACAAGAGGACTTTCCAGATGGCAGAAGTATCCCTGTGCACAAGCTGACTGCATTTCTCAGTTGATGTCCACAAGGTTTTATGCCCAAGATTTTCTTGTAATTTATAAAAAAAAGTTGTAACATTAGTTTTGAAGGAAACAACTTGCTCTGGAGTCTAACTACGTTTGCTAATTTCTGTACCAGCAGCTAGTATGGAGCTTCAGGAAGGCTAATTTCTCTTGCCAAAAAAAGCATGGATGCTTTGTGACAGCCTTTCTAGCCCATACAAGATTCTTCAGATATGCCGGCCTAGCCCTTTAAAAAATATTTCATAACAATAAAAAATGTTTTGAGCATTTTACTTCCAGCAGGACAGAATAGCATGTCATGTGAAAATCATGTAGTGAATCTGTCCACCTAGTTTCCCTGCAAAACATTTGCTAATCATGCTGTTAAGGGGGATGAACATATTTTAGAATATTACAATTTGATTTGGCAAAGACAAATTTCAATATTAAAACACACATAATGACCCTTAGATTAAGCTTTTCCGATATACTTAATACCCAAGCTAAGTAACTAATCCACAGAGAACAGGAGGTGGACTCAGCAGCTGAGTAAGATTACAATTTTAGGACACACCATAGAGGACACAGGGAAATGCAATCTCATCATTTTCTTAACAATATTCACTATATACTGGTTAGTCAAAACCACCTGGCACTAAATCAGAAAAAACCCCCAACATCCTGCATTCACATTGAAATCTTCTCATAGGCCCAAGACCTGCCTAGTACACAACTGCAGCTGTGTCGTTTCATCCTTCAGAGAAGAGGCAGAAACTACTGTGTGCACTGTATTTCATTTGTGGTTTGTTTAGCAAAGCACGGGTACTGCTCCACTTGGACATATAGCCCTGAGGGAAAAATTACTCTCTAAGAAGAAGCTGGTCAATCACAAAACAAGAGGAGCACAGTAATCATTAATCACAGGTGAAAATTCAGTGCATGATTCCAAAGACAAAAGGTTTGTCAAGGGTTTCTAAAAAATTTTCACTATTTTTATAACAGCATGGTGTCAAAGCAGAAGAAATGGAAACAGCATTATAGAAAGTCCTTTATCTCAAAGTAAAGTAATTTTTTAATTATTACTGGATTTGTCATACTTTTGTGCAGACCAGGAAAGGTTACAATGAACAATCCACAATATAATATATATCAAGTAATAAGAATTTGCCAAAGTATTCAAATCAGTATACGTGCATACATCTGTATAGACATCGTATTCACGTACACACACTCTGCTATGTTCACTGATGCTATAATGTATTATAGTTGTTCATTAATGCCTACAACACAGTGTGCATATGCACAAGGTAGAGAGTGAAGCATTCACACATGCAACATGTGAACTGCTGCAGGGAGCAAACTCCTTTTGAAAACAATCTGCCTGAGAGACATCATTTTTCACATATAGTACAGTACATGCAAACGTAGATGGAAAAACACAGCTAAAATACCAATTTTCTTCACTTTCTTTCACCTAACTCAACAAAATATAAATTTTTCTTAGGTTGTGATTTATTTAATAAGTATTTTAAGTTCTTATATTTCCTCAGGTATGTCTATGTGCAGGAAAGTAAAGCTAATTTAATTAAATTATTTGTAGGCAGATTATCTCACAAACTGTTCAGTTATGTTTTGCATGTATTTTTCAAAGGCCTATAAAAACTAAAATGAAAAAGGATGAAGGTTTATATTTTAAAGGGGTTTTTAAATGATTTTTTTAATAAACTACTTTTCTCCGAGCTGAAAATGGTTTAATTTATTTTGATAGTAACCAGATCTTTACAGAAAAAACATATATAAATTTGAAAAAAAGAAGAATCAAAATAATTTTACCTCAACAAAAAGAACCTTCTAATGACTGCTCTCTAGGATCAAAATATAAAGTGAGATTTAAGAACGCTTCAGAAGTTGCCTGCAACTTTCTTTGTAATTATCAAATGGTTCAAATGATGAAATGTTGTGTTAGCTGTAATAGGCTATATATTCCAGTTCTGTGACAGGTTTTTCTTTCCATCCAGAAAAGAAAATTCATTATCTATGCAACGGAGTAAAGCTAGATCCTGAATTTTAAAGAAGGGGTATGGAGGTTACTTTAAAACTTTTGCTTTCTATAACCACCAATATGTCATTTATATTCTCCAGAAGGAGAGAATTTGTGTACAAGCAAATGTCTCTGTAAAAGAGCAAGGTTTCTAATATTTAGCATATCTATATCTCAACACATTTTTAACCTGAACTACTGTTTGCTTCCTTAGGCACCTAAATGGGGAAAATGGATTAAAGCAGGCAGGAAAAAATGGAACTGATTCTTTAACGCGAGCAGGATTGGGCCTAATGTATTGTTAGCTTGAAGGAGAAGGAACTTGGCCTTTTTCATGTGCCTCTTAATACAGACATCTCTTTAGCTTTGATGAAAAGATGTTGTCTTTGAGGAATTTCTGTCACGAGTAATTTCCATATATTTTTCCCCAAATGGTACAGGAGCTCTTGGCTTGCCAAAGTAGAGTGGGACAGAAAATTTAATTCTGTGCACCAGCCTATCCTGGGAAGCACAGCCATCATCCTGAGGTATTTCTGATGTCCACTTGTCGACACTGACCTGCACAATGTCTGTGGCAGAAAATATATCTGAGAGATGACGCGTGTCCTAACCTCAGCATGCTATCACAAACCACTTGGCACCGTGACACACACGGAGGGAGGATTGCAGCGAGGAGCAGCACAGTCGCAGGGGAAACAGCAGTGAATTAAACTGCTTTCTCTCACAGAGGAGGCCCTGAAAGGCACGGTTTTTAAGTACCAGGTTTGGAAATGAATCTGCTCCTCAGCTGGCTCTGGAGTGCAGGCGATGCGCTTGCAGCAGCCCGGGCAGGATGCTGGGCTGGGCGACCGCTGGATGAGAGGAAGGACACGGACCAAAGTGAGCCACCAGGCTCCTTCATGCAAGTCCCTGCTTTATGTTTATTTTGATGAAATAACACTACTGCAGAATTTTTAATCACTCAAAATTGTCATCCTACATTGTCACCAAAATAGCACAATAGATAATTGATCTGCTGAACCAAAACAGCACAACTCCCAGCAGTATGTTTGCGCTAATTCACAAAGGCTTTTTAAAAATGAATTTGGGAAGCTATCTATATACCTACACAAAGGTCTTATTTTATTATTAACTGCAGTAATTTCATACTGGAACCCTAATATTACAGTGCAATTTAGTTGAAACTGTTGAACTTGTGAACTGTTAACAATACAAATAACACAATAATAGCGAAGAATCCAAACACTTAGCAACAGCAAACTAATAATCAGTAACACTTTTATGCCAAATAAGCAGCCAGGGAATTAATAATTTTGCCTCCCTCACCACAGCACCACTGATGTTTCAAGACATTTCTCCTCTGAAGAAAGAAGCTGACTTGTGCCCCAGCCCGAAACCAGGGTGGGTGTCTCCTCTGGGCAAAGGTATGTTTGGTGGTGCCCCCAAATGCTTTCCACCCTCCTCCCCGTCTTGATGGGGCCATAGCGAACACAGGCTAAGGGTCACCAGCCCTGTCCCGGGCTGAGCAAACAAGATACATTTCCAGCACCTCACCCTCGTGAGGTGATTTGCCTCATGGAGGGTAAGGAGCCAGGAGGTAAATAAATAGGTCTGTTGAGCCAGGCCTTGCCTGTACACACCTGTATCAACAAGGATGCAAGCACAATTATCTTACCTTAATGAACTTAATCTTTAATTTCACAGCTTGGCCCTTGTGCTCAGCCTCTTAACAAAGGAGCTGAACTGTTTTAGTCCATATGACTACCCTTCCTCCAACAGCTGTGGAAACTTAAAGCCACGACAAGGATTTTTGCCCCTTGTGAAACTGTCAAAAGCAATAAATATTTTTCTTTTTTTCCATCATTAGACCCCGTTAAGAAAGCCTGGCCATTGTCCACTGTAATTCCCAGCGCTCACGGGGCAGGAGCTTTATTGTCCCAAATGAATCCTGAAGTGTGAACAATGCGGGGGAAAGCGGCCACCCTTTTCGGGAGGGTGTAGCCGCGAGGAATGCGGCGCTTCCCCACGGACGGCTCCACCAAAAGAGCACTTGTGTTTTTTAACACTGGCCTTTCAGGAGGATGCTCGAGTTAAGGCATTGTGGCCCACTGTAAATAGATGCACTCGCCAGAATGGGGCTTCGTCATCCCTAATTAGGGAAGTAACTCCAGAGAGACAGCATGTCACTTGCAAGACTGGGCTCATTGTTGGGTTTGTGCGCGTCCCCACAATGTGAGGTAATTGGAGTTGTACCTTTTAGAAAGCTGCTAATTTCACATAGGAAGTGCTAACAAGACCTTTGTGTGCCATGTTTTCCTTCATCCTTTCTAAGGAAGTTACAGAGCTCGAGTACTGGGAATGGCTGGGCCAAGGCCTGCCGGAGGAGGCTGCGGTAATGAACCACTTCAGCCCCCCGCCAGAAAAAGGAGGCCTAATTTTCGGGCCTGAGAAGACGAGGACGGACAAAAGGTTCTGTTTAAGCTTATTATACAGGACATTCTCAGTGCCTACACAGCTTTCCTCGAAATGACCCTCTCAAAATAAGTGCATCAAGTTTGAGCAAATAGAAACATGCAACTTTCGAGGCTGGGGGTTATAGTTTTCTTTACAAAGCCATTTATATAATGTAAGCCGCAATTAGCGCGGAACGGAGCAACAAGATCTAGCGAGGAAAGTTCTCCTGACAAAGGACAGAAATTAGGGGAATAAGTAACAGTTAAATATTGGCTTTGGATAACTGGCTGAAAAGGCCTTTCAAATCAGCTGTGGATGTAGAAAAATAAAATAATTTTACTCCGAATATCTTTCGCCGCGAAGTTTAGCTTTTAAATCGCCAACTGATTGATTCCACTAATTTCAAATTATCTAGATAGAATGAGTCTGGGCTTAAAAAAAAGAAAAGAAAAAACTGAAAAGCCTCTCAGCTTTTAAGCCTGACAATATCAGCAAAATGTCCATAGGAATTACATATAAAAATTCAAACGGTAATGAAACAAATTACTACTTACAGTATGAAAAGTCTGCAAAAGCTTTTTATAGACTTGAAATGCAGAAGTTATATAAACTACTCAGTGAAAAGAATTAGAAAATGACCTTTGCAGATCGGGGGCAAAAATGAACAATCTTCAGGGGAAAAAAATTCACTGTTAACAATGGCTTTTAATGCCATTTTGCTTCCCTCATTTATCTAATAATCATGGCAAGGTTAGGGTAAACAATGAACAGTATGTTTTCACATATTCCACCTTTAGTGTCCTCCATATGAATTTCTAAAACACTTAAGAGAATAGATACATAAACCTGTGACCTTCAAATGAGCTTTTTGCTACTTCCAACATTTTGAATAAAAAAGGTCAGAAAATTGAACCGCTTTTGCTCAGTAATGAATTCCATTCTGTTGGGTAAACAAAGCTAAATTTTAAAACACAGACCTGACATCTCTATAGCTCAAGAAGCTATTCTCTTCTTTGGGCATGGGGGGGAAGGGTGAGGAATGCGAGCACTCCACCAGCCACCCCCTAAATCACTGCAGCATCCGCCAAGGAAAGGAGGAGGAGGAGACAAAAATATTTGGTTTTATTCAGTGAACAACCATGATTTCCAAGGCCAGTGCAACACAAATGTTGGATTTTTAAGACTTTTTTTTCCTCCACCTCTCCCCCCTCAGTGAATAATTGATCCAGTCCACACAAAAAAGAAGCCAGCGTTACCCTCATCAAGCCAGCTCTTACTGACGAGGGCCTCCAAAAGTTACTTCAATTTCCGCCGTGCTTTTGTCCGTGAGTTGTCCTGGCTGAAAGGCCCGGTTAGGTATTGTTGCAAAAAAAGTCTGCGCCCACGTTTATTCCCCCCCTCTAATTCATACTCAGCATTGTGGGGTTTTGCTATTCAGGGACTGATTGGACAACAGCCCAAAGAATGGCCCCAGTGATTAGGCTCTCAGCATGGGTTTGGATTGTGGGTATAAACCCAGGGCTGGGGCTTGAATTCATGGCCGCTTTCTGCTTCCTCCTAGCGCCTCCCGTGCCCAATATTTTCTACATCCTTTGCTGCAGGTAATGCATTCCTTCATACCAGGAAATGGAATCCGTATAATTAGACAGCACAGTAGTGTGTGAGCCCTTGAAAGTCCCAGGGTTGTGCCCCGGGAAGCAATCGCGCTTTGGTATTGATAGGAACTCACGGGATTTTGGTCAGGGTGGGATAATACAAAACCCCGAGTATTGTCATGACAAGGTATTCATCCTGCTTGACAAAGGAAACTTTTCTGCCGTCCCCCCAGGGGCACACAGGCGCGATGCTGGACACAAATTTGTTTGTTTAGCAGTGGAGGTACGGTTTGCCCAGCCCAAAGGCCGGGCCTGAGCCCATCCCTGCCTGCGGCTGCACCGCGCCATCCCGCTTCCCACTTTGCTTTACGTTTGAAAGTATGGCAGCTGCGCAAGGCGAGAAGTGTACAGATGTCACTCTGCGTCTTACATGTCAGTAACTGGAATTAATTTACATTTATTTGCCAATTGTTTTATATCATTTTATGACAATGTGCTGCATAATATAATTTAAATCTTTAATGTACAACTAATTCTCTACCATTAATTTGTCAACATGATTACTGGATATGCCACCAGTAAAAGCTGGATGACTTGAAATATGTAGAAGGCATTCCTGTAGCTTTAAAAGAGGTTTGTATCTGAAATGACAAAGGTTTACAGAACTTTTTTTGGTCTGTCTGTAATTTTATGAAAACTACAATTTCAATGTAATTTCACAAACTGAATTATTCCAAATCTCAGTCTGAAATAAAATCAAATGTCTAATATATTAATTAGACCAGGGAGAGAGTCCCAACAGTATTGTAAGAAGCAAAATGATAGTTTGCTTCCTGAGAAATGCAGCCTTCATCATGACAAATCCTGGCTGATAGGAGTTTAAACTGTCTCCCTGCCAATAGTATTTTATTTGGGTAGAGCAGTAATCTTTCTAGCTATGTTCTGGAATTGAAAAGCAGCTCATAACAAGAGCAGGTTGCAAATTTTTTGACAGAAAATTGTGATTTGTTGAAAGTTGTCCTGGTGTGTACAGCAGGAGCTACAGCAGGGAAGGTTTCTCATGGTAGAACAGCTGATTAAAAAATGAAGAGGGAAAGGGAGAGAGGGAGAGAAGGAAAGAGGGAGAGAGGAAAAGAGGGAGAGGATTTTTTCTGCCTCCCAGCCCTCCCCCCAGATGCCGGTAGGTAGGAGGTCAGGGCACTCTCCAGGGATGTGGGAGAGCCAGTTTCAATTAGCTCAGCAATGTGCTTGTGAGTGGGAATTCAGAGCACATCACCTCTTTGCTTTCAGGGGGGTCTGGCCCCCATTTCTCCTGCAGCTCGGAGGCACTCCCCTGCTGTTTCTCCTGCTCTATCAAAAACTGAATGTGTACGTGTCTCCGTCAAACAAACAAAGAAAACCAAAATCCATATTAAGGCAGAGGCCCTGTGCAGCACCCACACCCAGGCAACTCCCCTGCAAGACTCCTCCCGCAGAGCTGGGGCTGGGGACGGTGGCCCCAAGTTTGGGAGATAGGTGCAAACAGCACCTGCAAAGCACAGCTAGGAGTTGAATCCTTGGGCTTTGCCTCTCTGATCCCTTCGGTGCTCTCCTTCCAGCCTCTGGGGATGTCTGCAGGCAGAAGCAGACCCTTTGTCACAGTCCTGTGAGCTGGCTCATATGCTCACTGCCACCTTGCACACATCAGTCAGCCCTTGCAAAGGGGCCCGGCTGCTCCTCAGTGCCATAACTGAGGCTCTCCTTGGACACCACATTGCAACTCTTTAATTCAGGTGGGCTCCCTGCAGCTCATCAGGGATCTGAGCAGAAAAAAGCCTACACTCACACTAACACCGGTCCGGGAGCAGGGTACAGATGAAAATGCCGGGGAAATGATGAATAAAATGGATTGAAACACAGCAATTAATTTCTGCGGAATAATTTGCTAAAGGAACATTTCATATTCTCAGGCTGCTCTTTTTAAAGTTCAGCTTCCTGCCTCTCCTCCTCACTCTTCTCCTCTACATTTTGGGTATCTCACAAGAGCTGTATGAGTCACCAGAACACTGGAAAAATCTAGCAATTTTTTATCTTAAAAAAAAAAAAAAAAGAAAGAAAAGAAAAGAACAAAAAGAGGGCTTGATTAAAAATTAAAATAGGAAAAAAAGAGAAGATATTCACTGAAAAAGAAGTGTTTAGACAAAGCCTGTCTGCTTCAATTTCCCAGCTACGTAAGCTCCCTTGCCCTGAGAGTGACAGTAGATTCCATAAATTAACTGAAAATCCCTCTTCTCAAGAGCCTAAGTTATCTCTTCTTTGCCTGCAGCTCTGATTTAGAATAGGCGCTCGTTTGTTTACTGTTTTAATTAATGCTCCTTTTCAGTGTGGAATAGGGGAAGGGAAATGAACTGACTTGATAAACAGGTGTAGCTGTTATGTGTTATATTTGGGATCATTCAGGACTTGCAACAGATTAATCAGGCTTGACTGGACGTGAACCTCCTAGCAGAAAAGGTAGATCAACTCTGCTGGATGCCCAGTAGGTGAGTATTATTTTAACTGCTAGCCTGTGATAGGAAAGGCTTAGAAGGACAGTCATCAGTGGAGAATATCTCTCTGTTTTCACCCAGGAAAGCAGTCTGATTCTTTCCCCCACTGCTTAACAGTTAAGGAGACCTTGACAATATGAGCCACTTTTCATTCCCCCTCTGCTTCCCCTTCTAACCTTGCTGCCTCATATTCAAAAGAAATATTGGAAAGAAACAAATCATCCCATTATTTTAAAAACATTTAAGTGTCACATTGGGGAAAATGCTCCTAGGTTAACTATGAATGACTGAAGATTTTTTTTCTAAATGCAATATAAGTGTAATAACAGTTTAAGTGTCATGCTACACTGTGTATTGCCTTTGCACCCTGTGTAATGCCTAGCAGACTCAGAGCAGAAAATGATCTAAAATCAGTCTTTTCTCAAAGAGAGTTTGAATTCTTAGCCTCAAAGGAGAACAATAGTTGAGCTTATGTTTCTTCATTACGAGGCAGCAAAGAAATTGTGTGATTTAACTGCATCACAGCTGTAAAGCACCGTTCAGCTTATGAGTATCAAATTCCAGAAGAGACTGTGTCTCTTGCTTTCCAAATAAAGTAACATCTAAAAATATATTCCTTTACTCCACATTTTTTCTTGGCATGTAAATATGTGTCCAGAAAGCAACATCACATTAAAAATAAGTGAAAAGGAACCAGGAAGAATCCATTTATAATATCATCCAGCTGACCTTGCCAGGCTAAGGCAATGTGGGGATGTCGCACAACAAACCAAGGAAGTGCTTTAATTTTAACTGCATTACATTAAACTACCTAGATCTTATGGCTGTCAAATGGGACCCTACTCACTCATGTCTCTTGCCAGCAGACTGGCTGAAAACCAGCTTTAGTGTCAGCTGCAAAGACAGATGCTCACCCACCTTCTTGGAAAAAGATACTTTGAATTCAAACATCCTATGTCCTCACTGCACAGCACAAATACAGGGCTAGATCTGGCTTTCCTTACCCTGTGTCCGTCAGGAGAACAGGACCTGGAGTCAAAGACATTCAGAATGTGACACAGGCAATCTTCTGAAATACACGGACCTCTGATTTTAACCTACCATCACAATTTTACCAGACTGCTCGAAGGAAGGGGGATTAGACATGGGATGGAAAGGAAGGATAGCAGGCCTACTGGAATGTTCTTAGTGTTTTTCTGACCCCCAAATACTCCCAGACATGCAAGGAGCTTTGATATAGTATAAAAATCTCAGATAAATGTCCTGTTCAAAGATAGCCTCTAATATCTTGCTACAACCATCAGCTTGGGTTCCATGATGGCAGCAGATAGCCTAGCAATACCTACCATGCCATAATAAATCATTTATCTTATCTTGTTCATGGAGGTCTAAATGCTCCCCTACCAGGGAAAAAACCAGCTCAACAAGGTCTGCAAGGAAAACATTTTGGAGTTACTGCTGCATTCTCCTCTCAGGAGATTTACAGCCTCACAAAGGGGGAATTTTCAGTCCTCCAAACAGCATGGGTGGAGGCCTGCAGCAGAATTTATTCACGTGCCAGATTAAGGAAGGCTCTGCCAAAGCCAGAGCAGGGAAATCACAGCACAGCCTATGGATCCTGAGAAATTCCCCCTGAAAATTTGGTTGGAAGATGCCTTGTTTTCCTAACAAGGTAGTGCACCTGATCATCAACATGTATGTTTGGAACCAGTCAAATGTGCTTGGCAAAACTGGTATTAGACTTGTGGGAAATCTGCAAAAACCCAGATCCCAAACCCAGTTGTAACAAAAGGTCAGATTTCTGAGGAAAAGGCCAGTGCCAGCTGCCACAGCTCGCCCAGGGCAGAAGTGTGCATGTGCTGGAGCAGGAATACATTACAGTGCATTTCTCTGCTTCTGCCTCCCTCAGACACCCAGTGGGAAAACATCAGTGGGCAACTTCTGTGTGATCTGAATTGCCACTGTTCTGGAATTTCCTCTTCTCCTGAGTATCCACAGACAAAACACAGACTCATCCCATACAGGAGCATCCATCCCACAATTCTAAGCCAAGTAAGGGCAACCATAATCCTGATCTTCAGTTTTAGGTCACAACTGACTCATATGAAACAAATTACTTATTAATGGAATTAATAAGTATATAATTACTTATTAAGGAATCTGAAGGTTAAGAGTTAAGAAAAGACACGACAAAAATGGAAATTTATTCAAAGAATTTTTGGGGATCTTTCCAAAATGATAATGAGAACTGTATTTAACCAGTTACTTAAATTTCCAGTATGAGAAATAGCAAGTACTTGAATCATGTGACAGAAAACCAGGAGTTCCTAAGCAAACCTGCACCAACACCTGCTATCACCCTATCCCCTTTTGTTGCATGCAAAAGCAGAATTTTTCTCCCAAGTCTTTCTTTTATCTCATAAAATAGCATAGAGCTGTAGGCAAATAAGATTTAAATGACTTATTTTAAGAACAATTGGTAGCACCTTTCTGACCTTTCCCAGGCCAGATCCATGAGGCATTGGCCTCACAAAACTCCTTGGTTCCCCTGCCAAAATCCTCCTGGACCTCCATGGCCATGCAAAATCCCCAACAGCATGTGAGGGCAGGCACAAGGCTTTCTCTTCCTGGGGAGATGTGCTCTGTTAAAACATGTGCTTCATTACATAATAAGAACGACATGCGAGGCTGTGGAGGGTCACAGCTTTTGCCAGTGTTCAAATCCTTCCCACCTTTTCACCAGAAATTTACTCCACTATTACTGTTTATTGTGCACTGCAGTGACTGGGGTTTGGAAATTGCCCAAAATCTGCAGCGCAAAACAGCATCCAAAAGCCAGAAGAAAAGGAGGAAGGCAGAGGCGTGGAGGCAAGTGTCAAGCTAGTTTTGCAAAGCAAATAGAGTATTATCCTTTTGTTAAAGACTTTTTATCTGCTATGTGATACTTTGCTTGGAGGAGCAGCGCATACGAAGAGCTTTCCTGCGCACCCCACCGTCCTTGATTGCTTTACTGTTCTCAGTGCAGATTTATTAAATTTTGAATTAACATGTGTTAAGGAGGTTGATTTTGTTTGCTCTGCCACATAACTTACTTTCCTAAACACTTAGTAATAGCAGCAGTTAATCTATTGACCAATGGCTTAAGCAGCAGGTGGCTTTAAGACCAATGGGCCAGTCCTGACAAGGCCCACAGAAATTCCTAAGGCCTCTTTGTTACCTGGGCTGGAATGGAGAAACTACTTGTTTGGAAAATGTTTCTCCTCCCACAAAACATCTTCAGTATTAAGGGTCTTTTGTTAGCAGAAGGCTGAAGAGGGGGATTATGAAGGATAGTCTGTCACACAAATTGTTTCTTCTTAGACATATAATGCAACCTGCATTAAAAGTTTACAAACTAATCTAATGAAATTATCATTCAAACGAAGCACGTCTCCGAACATTAAACTGACGCCTCGACCTGCCATGCAATTTCCGCACTGGAAATCTCAAGACTTCTGCTGCTATTTCAGAGTAAAACAAGATTTTTTTTCTAAAAAGCCCTCAGCACTGCTCTGTTTGAAACAGGAACCCAGATAATCTGCAAGGGCTCATTTTCTTAGGAAACCCAGGCAGTAAAACATTAACAATTAAATTAGTTCCCATGTCTTTAGGAATCTGGAGTTAACTGTGTGTCATCTGGGTCATTATAGCCTCTCCCTGCTATGGCATGTAAATCCACATCAGGAAAGGTGGTATTTTTTTTCAAATTTATTATTAAATTATTTAGTAGAAGTCAGCAGCAGCTGCAGCAACTGCAGCTTGCAGTTCTGTACTCTTTCAGACTATACTGACTGAGCTGAGGGCAGTAGTCAGCTATGACTGTCTTTAGGGAGGACTTTACTGTGCAGGGTGGGGAGAGATCTCTCTCCAGAAAGTGCCCGTGCGTGCACAGAAAGGACAGAGGGAGTTCCACTGTACTGAAGGAATGGTGCTTGGGGTATGAATGGAGCCTTTGGGGTAGCTTTTATTTTGTCTTCTGCCAAGCTTTCTGTGTTGTCCTGATCCAAGTTAGGGAAAATAGAACTCGCTGTGGTCTGAATGTGCATATATGTGTATGTGCACACACACAGATGTATAGACACATCTATATATGAATACACACACACACACATGTACACTGACTCCTGCACTACAAATACAGTCCTCTATTCCCTGTACCATAAATAACAATTGCAAACAGCTGCCTTGCAGTACAAAAAAAAAAATAGGAATAAGAGAAGCCAAGTCACAAAATATTCTGTACCCTGATTTCCATTTGCTGAGGTTTCTTCATCACTTGAATTGTGTGTCTATCTATATGTTATGTACACAAGTCCATATACATATGTTATATATAAATGCACTTTTAAGACCTTTGTATTTTGGGGATCTAGATCTCATCTAGGGGATGAGATCCAGTAGCACCACTAGGTGCTACTGTAATACAACTAATTAATATTATTTTTACTGCTAATAATAACAGCAGTGTTTACTTTCAGCATGTTCTCACTCTTGCCAACATATGTTTTTATATTCTTTAATTTTCTTGCTCTTTGCAGCACAAATGCTTAGAGGGATCCTAATTAACTGCTCAACATTGACGCACTCTCATTTAGTTTTTCTCTCAAACTTATTTATTAGGCTTTGGTTATCAGTGGGAGAGTTTCTAGCACTGAGACTGCCAGGATTTACTCTAAGCCTCTTAGTCTGATGTTTCCATGGCCCTGGCTCTCTGTGTAGAGAAGCTAAGAAAACCATCCATACAGCTTCTTGCCCCCTTTATTTCAAGTCATCTAGAGCAGATGTGAGGTTCTTTTTCTTTTGGGGGGGGGATGGGGGGTGGGATGGGGAGAAAGGCACCTGATTATTAAATAAGCTGGGGAAAATGCTGATTTTGGGCCAGAGCTTGTGGAGCACTACTGAAGATTTTTTTTTTGTTTGTCTGAGACTGCATAACTGGATTCCAACATATTTTCAGGGCATTTCTCTGAACCACTGAATTCCCATGAGTAACAACAGGAACACCTTTGTCTGATTTTCACACCAAAGGCTTGCCCAGAGACCTACAGCCAAAGCAAGACAGAAAATGTAGGAAGGCATTTCCTCTGTGGCTGCCCCCCAGGTCCCCAGTGCTCCTCTAACCTCTGATCTGTGTAGGACACCCTCTTCTGTCCTGCACCTACAAGAAAGGGGCTGTTCCCAGTCTCCCTCCCTGTTACCCCTGTCAAGTGCTCTCTTTTTCAGAGAGTACATTTGTTTGTTTCTTCCTCTTTTTCTCCCTTTCTTTCTCTCTTGCTGCCTGCCTTCTTTCCTCCCTTCTTTCCCTTTTCTCTCTCTCTTTTAAAGAAAATTTTTCTAGGAAGTGAGGTCTCCCCTTGCTAACTCAACACCTAATTAGAGCAGTGAGAATTAGCTGCATTCACTGTGGCTTTAGTCCTGGCAAGAGTGTTAGAGAATTGGCCCACTTTTCAAGGTGCCAAATTGGAGGCTGAATCCAGGTGTGGTCAGAGGCAAGGGGATTATTTTCCTCCCATGGGGTGCAAACAAAGGCCTGTGCTAGGGATAGATGGGGTGGGGAAAATGTTGCCCACAGGAGGGCTAAACACTGCTGACATCTGAGCCCTCAGCACAACACGGCACCAGGCTGGGTCACAGCTCCCACAGCCTGAGGAGCTGTGTCATAGGGATGGCAGCAAGGGAGGGCTCTGTGTTCTATGGCACGGACTGAAGGGAGGGTGGAGAGTCCTAGAGGTATGGCAAATTCCAAGGAGAAGTGGGTACTAATGAGTTTGGGAGACAAAACCACAGCATTTGTGTGCAGGTTTTCCATACTGTCCAGCAGCATCCTAACTCTGGTTGTGTTCCAAAGTCTTTATGTTACCCAGCTATCTAAGTACCAGTGAACAGCAAGGGAGTAAAACAGGTCATGCTTCATCTGATGGAATAAAGCTTGCTGGTTGACTGAGAAGTCAGAAGGTGCAGGTTAGTGTGGATAACCTCACTTCTATTATCCTATCAAAAGGAGATGTAGCTTTCCTCACTACCCTTCAAGAGTACAAGCATTGACTGAGGGGGCAGCAAAGTAAGAATCTCAGAGGATGTCTGCATGTTGCCAGTTTTACTTCAGAAAAAGGAATCTCTTGTTTGAGTAGAGCACTACCACATCCTGTAAATTGTTCTTGCCTGTGCACCATCATCCTGCATCCCCAGAAACCACCCTTTTACCTCCTCCTGGGGATGCAGAGCATAGAGCACAGAGTCCTTGAGGAATGCAAGGAGCTAGGAAACAGGGGTGGATCAGACCACCTGAAAATCAAATATCACAACACGCAGAAAAAGGAGGAAATATGTAACACCTGATACTATTCTGCTCTGATTTTTCTTGAGCCCTAACAAGTGATATAATGTATGTCACCATGGCCTGGATTGGGGAGCTTCACACCTTCCTAGATCCTTCAGAACAGAAAAGCAAAGCATCTGTTTTTAATTTGGAAGTGTGGAAACGTCAAACATCATTTGTATTTTTGCTATTTTGCTTTCCCTGATGCAATAAAACCAACTAGTGAAGCTTCAGAAGGGACAGACCTGTGTGGAATGCCCCACTGCAATTATTCTGTGGAGAACAGGGAGGAAACATCATCTCCACTGCCCTGCGTCTTTTACTGTTATTTCTTTAGGTGGGCTATATATGAAATAGTAACAAACAACCCTTTATTCTTCCCTCTAGACCCTTCAAATTTGGCTATGCTTTGCAGTTCATCTTTGCAATGAAGCCCTACCACCACTATAGTTCTATAAAAGGGTCATAGGGAATTACAGCAAAGTGGTACACAAAGGTAAAGGTGTCAAGTGAGTTATATTAGCAGAAAAAGAACTGCACAGTAGGTCAAGGTTTGGGCACCAGCAGGGAGATTTTTGTTAAGATAATATTACTCCCAGTGGTAGTGACTTCCTTTGTAATCCATAGCTGCCCAGAGAGGATTGCCTCTATTCTCATGGAGTCACAGGGCCCTGTAAGAAGGTCCTGTTGGGTCTAAATGTGATAGACACAGCAATTGCTTGTACAAATAAACTTTTACTCTATCAGCAGCATGAACAGGCTCTGGTGTAATGCTTTGTAACACTTCACATTGTCAGGTTAGTTTTAAGACAATTATCAGAGCCCCTTTTCTAAGCTAAATGGAGGTTTGTGCAGTTGTGTTTTCCTTTAGGAAGGGTAATTACCTTTCAGTGCACCAGTACAGGGCAGAGGTTTCTGAGTTACATCCCAGCTAAACTAGCAGAGAAAAAGGACTGGGCCAGCACAGGAAAATGTACAGTCACTGGTTATGTCTGTGTTGCACACAAACTCAAGAACACCGGGGGAGGATGTAAGTTCAAACACAGGCTGGAAGCATCCTTCAGGGAATGCCAAGAGAGAAGGTTCAGGCTCATGGTCCAGCTTAGCACAAAGAACAGGCTCATGGCCTTCCACACATCCCATCTAAGAATGTAGCAAAACAACCTGTTTATCACGTCCCAAAGCTACCCACTGGAGGATTTGGATTTATAAGCAGCCTACCTTTAGGCTACTCCTCCCTGAGAGAGAAAGCTCATACAGGCCAGGACTGGACATTTGCACACAAGCCATATGACTTTCACTGGCCAAAGTGTAGGTGGCCGGAGCCAGGACAGGAAGCACAAATACCTCAAGTGTATTCCTTCGTTCAGCACACTGAGGTCAACGTGGAGGAAGCCATGTTGTGCCTGAGCTTGCAGTGAGCTTACAGTTTAAAATACCACTGACATCCCTCAGAGAAGCACAAGTGTTTTGAACTATCACTGCAGGACTATTCGCCTTTGGAAGTCTGATTTTAAAAGAAATTTGGGAATATACCAGTTCCTGTGCTTTAGGCCAGGGAGATGCATTGAAGAGCAGAAGAGCACCATATTGCTACATCAATATCTTTTAAATGAATGTTTAAAGCAACATTTCTTTCCTCATTTGAAAGAGCTTTTTCAACACTTTGTGAAAAGCTCAGATTTCTGAATATTCCGATACATCTCCATGTTCCCTACACTGAAAATATGCCCAGATTCACCATTATGGATTAAATTTATTCTCATTTCTATGCTATCAAAAGGTAAGAAATCAGCAAAGGGGAATACTAACAACAATCAAGATCTTATGAGGTTTTTTTAATATCCTTTTTTCCCCCCTCAGTTCTGGTACATATGGACTCACTGTAAGCCATTACTGCCCTATAGCTCATAAAATGTGCATTGCATCGCATCTAAAGTCAGCAGGAACAAAGCTACTGAAACGGATGAATAAACAAATTGTTGTTAACGCTACACACATCAGCCTCTAAATAGCAGTAGAAAAATGTGCTGTGCTTCTGCAACTCAAATATCTGATTGTACAGTGATCTGAACTGTTCATGCAAGTGTTCATTTCAGCTTGACCCCGGTTGGTGCAGGTGGGAAGCACTGTGTGTCGGAGTAGCAGGTAAAATGGATGGTGGCTCTGGGACAGGGGAATCCCATCCAGCAGCAATAACAGCATGGCTGTATGGCAATAAAATGTCCCCTGCCTACTGGCAAGAGTGGTTACCTAGGGAAAACACATTCCTAGTCACTTCAATAGCATGAGGCAGGTCGCTCTGAAGGCAGAAGTACTGTCCTGTACAATCATACGCTGCCTTTACACTGTGTTCTTGAGTCCAGGCAAGCCAACACACCACCAGGTGAGCCGCCCCAGCACTCAGCATTCCCTGCTGCTCCTCCAACTTCTGTCTTCCCTGGTGAGCACACACGGCACATCCCACCGATGCACTGCCACACACATGGGAGCGCATACTTGGGCTCCTCAACATACACAGGTCTGTGGTCTGCAGGTTCCTGTGCCTGTGGTTATTGGGTACTGCAAAGTTTGAAAGTGGTACCGATTCTGTTCAGTCTGGAGAAGCTCAGTCTTACCTGCATGCCTGCTGTGCCGTGCTGCTCCGCAGGGTCTCGTGCTGCCCTTCTGGCTGCTGGCGTGCTGTCTCCCCGAGCTCCGTGCCTGTCAGGATTATCCACTGTCCTGTGATGAACCCACCTGGAACGGCTTCGCTCTCACTCCTAGTTTTTGGGCACAAGTGGGGCCTTCTTAATGCCACTCCCCATCTTAATGTGCCCTCCCCATGCTTTAAGCAGCCCGTACTCAGCCCTTCAGGTCCTGGACACAAGCCTCCCAACCTTGCCACCTTGGCATGGAAGGCCAGGATGGGACGTTGCCCATGCTTTGCAGACCTTATTGCCATAATCGGGCCTTACAACAAAGAAAAGAGCAGGCCAAAAGTGATCTGAAATGGGCTGGGGTTCAGCAGTAGGCATCCTTTCCACCCATCATTGTTTGGCAGCAATTTCTACCCAGTGGCAATATTCCTCTGCTTTGCTCACAGCTGAAAATAACTGAAAGTGCTTTGAAAGGGCTGCCTTTTAACTGAGCTTAACACCTTCCCAAATGATTTTTTTTTATGGTGAATATCTCCCTCTCAGATGAGAATTTCATCTTTTCCCTCCCATTTCTTTCCTGCACAGCCTATAAACCATTGTAAAATATGGCTCACTGTTTCTGTGCTCTCCCATGCCCTTTATTTCCATAATGGACTCTTTGCCCACGTGTTTGCTAATATTTCTACCTCACTACATAAGCTGGCAGACTCCCAGAGTGTTGGTGCCTGTGACATGATCCCTTTTTGTTCCCCATGCAGCTATCTGGCAGCACCTTGTCTGCAGGGTGGGCACAGAAAAGCACAGATGCCCCTCACCTGGCACAGGCTGTTGTAGAGCCATGACAATAACACCTGCCCTTTCTGTGGTAATCTGCTGAGCTGCTGGTGTTTCCTGCACCGGGAATGCGAGGTTAAATCACCACTTTGCTTCCTGTTGTGTCACCGCTTTAACTGTTTGCATCAAGTACTGAATACACTCACACAGTACCAATGCCTTCGCTGTGATTCACATGGAGCTTTGGAAATGAACGCTGCACAAAGCTTTATGTGTGGTCCTCATCCCTAAATCTTCTAGCAGCCTCCAGACTCGTGGAAGTACTTGTCTCAAAAAGTGGCCCAAACCACTTCTGCAGATTTCTGGTGAGATCACAAAGAGTTAACCTAGAGCTAAGCATCTTCCCCAAGCCCTAGAATGCAGCATAGCAGTAGGAACACTGTAACGGTATGAAGACGTAGGAATGACCATCAGTGCTCCCTCCAAACAAATAAACAGCCTTTTTCTCCTGTAGAAATTTGACGAAGTTCCATGTGTTTTCTTCAGTGCTCTTACCAGAACCCTTGAATATGAGTAGCTTGCTGCTGAAATGCATTAGAAGAAGGGAAACGCCAAATTAGAATACTTCTTATATATCCTACATCCCTGTCTGTATTTCGGTACATCTGCTGAGAAATCCAATACTTGTACCATCCATCAGAAAGAACAATAACCCCTTCAGGGAATTTCAAATGATACCTGACGATGAAAAATATGCAGTTCCCGGGTATGCCAACACCTAGCACAAAAATTAACTGTGATGGATGCTTAAAGGTCTGTTGTTTAAGAATTGTCTTTGAGTGAAACTTGCATTATAGGAGCCTTTTTATGTGTGTTACTTCACTTTTTTGCCTCAATTTTCCAACATGCGGAAAGGTAAACCATTTTCTATCATATCATCTGATCATGTTATGTAAGTAATGACTCGAAAAGCATGTTGAATGTGCAAAGCTCACATTAGCCTTGGTTAAGAGCTAACTATCATTATTATGAATTAAACCATAAGTATTTACCTCAGAAATACTGTTGTAACGTACTTTATTTGTTGTTTGTTTTTAAAACTTCCTTAGAAATGAAAAGTTTCAGAAAATGAAACCTCTTTTTGCAGTGAAAATCTCATTTTGCTAATTTGCTTCCCAGAGGAAGCAACTTCAAAGCTAAGACTAATAATTGTGGCTACTGTCTTCTCATTCCAAGTAACTTGGAGGCTGATGTCGTTTGTGATAGCAACTTACACATTAAGGACTCTGATCCACACCCAAGAACCTCAAGGAGCTTCTGGCTGGATTCAAATGCTAATCTCTCAAAGGTTTCACAATTTATTTTTTAATGGTCCACTTCTGAGACATTCATCTGACACTTTGACTATTATGTTACCTGGATTAAAAAGGATGCTAATAAGAGTATTAGCCAGGTTCTTAAACACAGAAAGCTTTTGCAAGTACAATACCTCCTGAGTCACTCATTCAGAATCCTGGGAAAAATAGAGCATTTTTGCTTTCCAGATCTGTTGTGGTTTTTTGTTTTTTTCTCCTTTTTTTAAAACCTCAAGAAGTGCCTAAAGTTCCTTGTTAAGCGATTTGAAAAATGTATAGTCCTTGTAAATTAAATACTACAAGTTCTTAGATGAGTGATCCCTAAACATTTATTATTCACACTAATATGATTTAATTCTAACTCACTCTAAGATTTATAGAAATTAAAAGACTTCAGATGCATAAGGGTGATGAAAATATAATCTAGTCCATGAAATCTTTATATGCAACTTTATATTTCAGCAGTATAGTTATCCCTGGCGCGCTCCAGGCCTCAGGAATGTGCCACCTCAGGGGCCGTGCCCGGAGCCTGTGCCAGGGCGAGAGCGGGACCGGCTCCCGGAGCCTGTGTGCCCAGGGGTCTCCCACTGAGCCCCGCTGCACCGGGGGGCTTTGGGGTGCTGGCATCACCTTTCTAAAAGCTGTAAACACTTCACATTTTGCTGCTCTGCCTACGCCGTCTCGACACAACGAGGGACTGCAAATAAGCTCAGGACTGCGACAATTTCCTTACAAAGAAAGGAAGTCGCTGAAGGAAGAATGTGGCTCTGCCACAGCAGAGCTTGCTTCTCTGCTTGCCAACGGGCCACAGAGGCTGTTTCTGTGCACAGGGATTTGACAGGCTGGGTACGAGGAGGAAATTTTTGTTATAATTATGTAGCTGCATTCCCCTCAGCTGGAGCCCTATGGAACTGGCGTTTCCCTACCTCATGTACGCTATTTAGGAGAGCAAATCAGTACTGCTGGCATTTAGCTGTTACCCGTGAGTTGCGAGACCACTGTTGAAATAGAAATGGGAGGCGTTCCTTCTAAATTAATTTTCTTTTTTAACTACCAAAGCCACTGCACAGAACGCTGCAGCAACTTCGGCAACTGTCTTGGTTGCACACCAAGGATTTCACTGAGAACATGTTAGAGGGAATCAGAAAGCAGAGAAAAGGTCACAAATAAGCACCTTAGGAACAATGAAAGCTTTTCTCCATGTAGCAGTGGGAGAGTTGCTAGAAAAACTGAAAAGGTATTAATCAGAAGTGGCTATAAATCCTCTGGAGTTTTGCTCTTATAAAACTCCTCAGAGAAAGTCTTGAAGGAAATGCAGGTCAAAGCCCAAAAAAGCTCTTGATCAGAGATTGCTGGAGGAAAATCTTCCCAGATGCCATTTAATAGGCAGCAATCACCCCAGGAGTGGGAAAGCCAAGTACGCTTGAAACATGGTTGCAGTTCCTAATAGGCCTTGTCACACTTAAGGCACTGCAAGCTCCATCCAACGAACAGCTGAAGCTGGCTGGCGATTCATAAAGCCAACAGTTTAAAGTTTATTATGATGAAAGCACTTAATGACAGCCATCGCTAGGGGCCCATCATTTATAAAGCTGTGCTGAGTATTAGACATGTAGCATGACCACCAATTTTATGTCACAATTGCTACCATAAAATGACCTTTGGTGATTTTTACTGCATGTGGTGGACAGCTCTTCTTTTACATTAGTGCTCTGTGGCTTTTCTTTGCAGACTATTATGCTGTCTAAAGCTTATTTGGCACTGTCGTGAGTCTCAACCCTTGTTATTACCCCGAAGGCCTGTCTAAAGGAAAACTCTCATGTTCTATTATAGCACTCCAATAATTTACAGATCTTACCATCCTTGGTTAGCGTCATAATTTAGTGCAGATATTCCTTCATTGTTACCACATTTAATAAAATCCCTCAGTTTCTGCAGACTGCACTAAATTTTCTATCTGGGCCACTAAAATGCATATGCCTCTGTATTATGGAGAGATGGATAAGGGGTTTTAATTTTTTGTTGTCAACTGAAAGGAAGGGGAAACAATTGCTGTGAACAGTAGTTAACCTGGGAGAAATCTCCTTAAAGCCTTAGGTATAAATGCTAGACATGGCACAAACACCAGACGTAATTTCAGTGCATAATGCACAAACATACATTTGCATGTGAACAATATTACTTAATTACCTTTCAATTTTTAGACCGACTTTGTATACTTAGGAAGTGTTTGAATATACCAGCACTTTACTGTCTTGATGTAAAGCATTACCAGTAAAGTGGTCTGTCCATGCTACAACATCTTTAAATTGTATATATAATTTTATAAATGATATAAAATCTGTTTCTCCTCCACAAAAAAACACACTAGCATCACACACTGCAATCTTGAAAGGATTTAAAATATGTGATTTCTGCTAGTAGCTACTGTATTGGGTTTTATATAAAGCTTTTTTCAATAAGGTAAATTGTTACATGACAAACTCATCTTCCACCATTATCATCTGCTGTTTGTGTTTAACAACAGGAGTCCTGGTCTAACAAAACTGTTGTAATGGCTGTACAAATTACTCAGCTGAAAGCTTTTCACCCAACCAAACAGTATTAATCAGCAGTTCTTATGAAGGTGCTAATTAAAAACAATTTTCTTCCTCAGTTTGCAATACTAAGCCATCTTCATTTGCACAGTTTCCAATATACAGCTACTGTATACACTCACACTTCAGGGCCTCTATTAACTATTGAATCTCCTATTACCTATTTTATTACATTCCTGTCTCCCAAGTTTCGAAGCTTGTTGACATTTCAGAAGTCACTGCATGATATGTTTAATCATTTAAAAAGTACATTAATTGGAGTCAGAGTCAGGAAAAAATAACAGGTCTTTTAGCATGCAGGCTCTGTCAGGGCACAGTGCAGTCTGAATGTTCAAATCCTTTCTGCGAGCATAACCCATCACCCAGGGGCAACATTTCACAACTGAAGGGGGACAGTGCCTAATGCAGAGAACCATCATTTTTTGCTTGTTTTTATTAAGCAATCTTCTACAAGTGACACTGTGCTGGTTATCTGCAGGGAAATGCATCCAAAATAAAAGATACTTTCTGTTACCAAAGGCCTACCGCTCCTGTGCTGTCGTCAGCCACAACAGCTCTTTGTTTTTGGGGGCTTGGCATCTGTTGAGTTTAACCCAGATTCAAGGGTCAAGATGTTTCTTCTCAGGCTGTGGAATGCCATCTGGACTAACGCTTCGTGCATCTTCCCTCTACTTTCCACACACTTTACACACGAGAAGACAATGAAGATCCAGTGCCGCTGTTGGACAGCCGTGGAAAATATCCAGCTTCTACCCAGCCACAACAATATGCTGGGCTTTTTGGCAGCAAGCCAGCTGCTGACTAAGCAAGGAGCTGTAATAGGCTAAACCCTTTAAAAATGGGAAAGAAAGGTTAGGTTTGTTACATTCAGCTGTTGGAACAGAGTCCACAGGTTGGAGAGGGAGATGGATCTTGCAGAGGAGATGTAGCAGTGGGTCTCACAAAATCTGGGGTCAGTTCTGGAGTGCATTTCCTGATTTCTAAATTGCTCTAGGAAATGGAGACAGCAATACTGGCTGTCATACGAGGAACAGGCATGATTTGGGAGGTTCCTCCTTTACTTACACACTCATCTGCAAATTTACTAAGTCACGTATTGACTTGCTTTTCGCTTTATGGGATTTCGAATCAGGGTGCTCCCATTTTGACTGCAGTAAGTAAGTGCTGTTGCATTGCAGATGAGAATCATATTGAAAATCAACTTTCAAAACAATATTTCAAAAGATACCTTACAAGCAATGTTGGACTACCGATGGCAGTGGAGACACCACCTTAATTGGACTCAGGACAATCTAAAAAGTGAATAAAAACATAGAAAGCAATAAAACTGCCTTTCTGAGGAAACAACATGGGATGACCAGGCTGTGCAGAAAACATTCTAGACATAACCACCGGTGCATGCTGTCCTAGCACCTTCTACCAGTGTCTCAAAACATTTCAGAAGAGTTAAANACTTGTAAGAGAGAGTGGGTAATAAAACATTGTGCTGTTTGACTTGCATGTGTTGCTGCCTTTTTCCTCTTCCCCTGCCATATCAGCTGTGCCACCTGCCATATCAAGAGGAGGATCAAAAGCTCCACCCACTGCATCCTCTTTTGTTCCGGGAACAGCGAAGGAGAGTTGTAATGGAGATGTAACACTTGATAAACCGTATGCAGCCAGGCTCAAGATATAAAGATGCTTTTTGTGGCAGGGAACAATTTTAATCCAGCTTTCCTCCTTGTGCAAACATGTAGCCATTAAAGCCACAGGCAAAACGTGAATGACTTGTCTAATAAGGATTTTGAAGCTGGACTGGTACCTGGGATAGCAAGTTCTCCTGCCTCATCTCACATTCTTAAGACATTTTTTGTTTCAAATCAATTTCCCAAATGGAAAGATTTGCTCCAGTGTTCCAAAATGCTGTCAGTTGGGACTAGTTTTCAATTTTTAAGCAAGCCTTTGCCATAGCTCGCAGTAGGAAATGGAATGCTTTCTTCTTGATCTTTCATATCTTGAAGATTACACAACTCACTGTCAGTGGCACCAGGTGCATAAGAGCGGTGCCCAGGGAATGCATGTCCACAAGAACATTGCTCTGAGAAATTGCCATTTTGCTCTGAGAAAGAAGGAAGACACAACATTGCTGTAAGAATTACCAAAACGTGTGAAGGAAAACTTGCATCAGCCTAACATTTCCATTCTTGGTGCAGCCAGCATAGCTCTTGCACAGTGTCATTCAACTTCAAATGCTTTGCAAACACAAAGTAATTAAGCTCAATATTCTGTTACAGAACACTGTAAATTATATCATTAAAAATATACCAAGTACCAGGGACTACCTAAAACACATGACATAAAAGGCTCTGATACATTCTATAAGCATGATTTGACAAACTGCCTAACATTTTCTTAGCAAAGATATTTGATGCACCAATAAACACCCTATTTTTATTAAAATTTAAGTGCTTAGAAACAACTCAAATACCTACTAACACAAGGGACTTGGAGATGTCTCTAAAAAAGAACCCTTAGTGTCTCATGTAAATCCTGCATCCATGACTTTTCAACATCCATTTTAAAACAAAACAATCAAAAAGAGAACTTGTTTATGTACCTCTAAAAATGTGTGCACGGACCAAACCTGCAAGCACTTATGTAGATGAGTAACTTTACTGCCTGTGGAGCTCCAATATGAGTTTGCAGGATGAAGCCTAAATGCATCTTTGGTAAACAAGCCATCAATTACACACTTTAGGGACGGCAGCACCTGTGCAAAGCCTTCAACTCAAACGACAGACACTAAAGAAATAAAAAGCAATTATCAGCTACTAATTTGAGTAAAACTGTTTTCTTCTTAGAGCTAAAACCACAATTTTCAATGACACTGCTTCTATTTTTGGCAACCAACGATCTTTATTAGATTATTGTACAGCAGATATTCAGGTCCTCTCAAAAACAAAAGGTTCACAAATTTTAATACTGCACTATTTTTTCACACTGCTTTGTTGATTATGAAGATTTCCTTGTATATGCTTTTAGAGAAACAAAGGCACTGCTGTGTGGGACAAACAAAAC
>WEIT01012321.1:55264-67704 GCA_013389985.1 Dryoscopus gambensis | reverse complement strand
CGGGCAGCGGGACCGGCTGGGGGATGGGGCGGCCGCTCCCCCCGGGGCGTGTGGGCATCCCCCGTTGTCCCTGCGGGGGTAGAGCGGTGGGGCTCCGCCGCCCTCGGCCCTTGGGAGTGATGAGGCGATTGCCCGCCGTCGTTTCTCCCTACAGGGAGGTCCCGTTCCTCTTCCTTCTTCTCCCGGGAGAGTCGCAGAGCCCCGCCGGCCGGAGAGGTTCTGGCGCAAGCCACGGGGCCATCTGCTCCCCGGGACTCCGGGGCAGGCGGCCGTGCCTCCGCCTCCCTTTGTTACCGCCTTGCTTTCCTGCAGCGCTCCGGGTGGGACCGAGCTGGCCCCGGACCGGGCTGTGCCCGCCCTCACGCCTCCGAAGCGCGCTTCCCGCGCAGGGACGAGGTGTTCTGTTCCCCTTCGTGGCCGTGGCTGCTTCAGGGCGAGGAGAACTTCGGCCTGATAAGTCTGTGCCTTCAGTAGCCTGAATCCCCAGCTGCTTCCTATCTTTTGTGCTTTCTTGCTGCTTCACTAAATTATCCTTTTAGGTGGTGTTGGTTCCCTTCTGTGCCTGCTTTTCCTTTTGTGTAAACCGCGGGCTTCTTGCAGGGCTGTGTTGGGTGATGTGTTGTGCAGCACCCAGATCCTCCTATACTAAAACCTTTGTAGAAAAGCGTAAGTTGCTGCAAGCCAGTGTAGCCATCTGTTAGGAATCACTCACAAAGTTTTCTAGGAAGCTTTAGGCAGAAGATACTCAGACTCTCTAATTTTGTTTAAAAGGAAACTTAGAGATAGCAGGTCCTCGTAATTTGAATGGTTTTTTATTCAAGCATAAGCCCTGAAAGTTTAAAAAAAATCATCAAGACATCATCTTTTTTTGAAAAGGCATGATTTTGCAAAGAATTATTCAAGTTTGATGCTAGCAACAGTACTCCAGTCCTGGTGAATGTATGGATCTTTTTGTTTGCTTCATTGCTTGTTTGGGGAGTTTGTTAATTTTTCTTTTTTGTTGTTGGTCCAACACGTGGTCAGACAATAAGGTGAGAACAAAGGAGACAGAAAAGGTAGAGGCAAAATGAAGATGCTTCTGTCTTTAACTATGCCTAAAGTATTCAGTGTATGTATATTCTATCTGTTTATGGAGTTTCCAGCTTTGTTTTACAGTACTTGTTTCTTTTCAACCCTAACAGTTTGTGTTTCTTTGGTGCAGTGATGAGAGCCTTCTTGATCACCTGACAGGCCCAAACTCAAATCTCCATGTTGCCATCTTTTCTGGAAGACCCTTGAAGTCTTTATGATGTCATCAGAGTTGGGGTTTTTTTTTTAGCCAGCACTTCACATTTCTACCCAAACTCCTAAAGTACGCATTTTGCATTGCAGTTCACCCTCCGCTTCTCGTGCACCTCCTCGCTGGCAGAGCACGGGAAACTGAAAACTCCTTGGCTTAAAATAAGCACTGCTTAACCACAACCAACTCAGTGGTGTGTTGCCAACATTATAGTCACACTAATCCAAAACACAATGTTGTCCCAGCTACTAGGACGAGCATTAACTGTATCCCAGCTGCTGAGGTTTGGGATATTTTTTTTTTTCCTGTGGCTATCTAGAATGTGTACAAATCCTAGCTTATTTACATTCCTGTCTCTTAGGTACTTTGAGTATGTAACAGCTCATTTTGCCTCATTAAAGAGTAATATCCCAGAGATGTTCTGCCTATGGCAAAGAACCGAATATCCCAAATCTCAGCTTTTGTTAGATAATGATGTTTTTAAGTTAATATATCAGAAAGGTACACAGAGCCATCTCTGGGAGTAAATACACTGTAAAGGCAATTCACTAACCCCATTTATATTAATTAGAAAGAAATTGTCCTTAACAAGGCAGTGTGCTTTCAAAAAGGAATGAGTTATAGAGGCAGGATGTCCTTAACAAATGGAAGTTAGTAGTCATGAGTTTTAAAATATATAGGTTTTGCTGATGTTTCACTGAGAAATTCAGGGGCTTGTATCAGATGTGTTCGAGCAAAAGCTTAAAAAAGTCTACAAGAAAACTTTACCTAATAAAGGAACTGGATGCCAGTAGTTTCTGAGTTAATGTTGTAGTTCTTAAAGGTTATGTCTTTGGTTAATGGCATAAAATCCAAAACCAAGATTAGACACTTCACAAAGCGTGGCTGGGCAGATCAGTCAGGTGATGCAGAGTACTGGTGCAAGGAGCAGTGGGCTGACCCACAGGGTGGCCTGACATTTGCATGCTCTAACTCAGCCCTCTCCAGAGCTAAGGAGAAAGCTTACCTGTCAGCATTTTCCACATTGATGTAGAACTGTATATGGAAGATGATGAAAATCTGATTTGGAAACCCAGTTTATTTTTGTTTGTTCTTCTGTGTTTGTGCCCACATTATCCTGCTGTGCTAGCCCTGAAATTTAGAAAAAGCCAAAGTAACTAGAGATACCATGAGTCTGTGAATTCCTGCGGTTCCTTGTTGTTGGGGGTGACCAGAAGAACCTTGCTCACCTAGCTGGGGCTAAGTAAAGGACTTAACCAGAGAAGGACTTAACCATATACCTTGAGATGAAAATGGCTGTTATTCAGCAGAAGTCTGCTAAGGAGTATGCTTAAAATCAGATAAAAGGTCTCAAAAATTTGGTGTAATTGTAGCAGATATAGTTTGTCTTCTGGTATAAATCTGACTTTCTACACTACAGTTTGGGGGTTTTTTACTACTTGTCATGTCAAGTTAAGGGTCTGCATTAAAGCAGTAGGTTATATTATTTTTTAAATAATTCCCTTTCCCCAAAAATAGTTGGAATTTTATTTTCAGAAGGGCAGAAAGTTTCACGCATCCTAAACAGCAGCATGGAGCTTCCTACTTGAGTCTGAGGAGTCCAAAGTGCTGGGTAGCTACATGGGAGCACTGTAGAGTGGTGTGTGCTGATAGAGGCTTGTGCTTTATGCAGTTGATTTCTTCTTGGGACTTGGTTTTGCATATTTGCTACCTAGTAATCATTAGAAGTAAGTGGCTTCACAGTGAAAGTAGTATTTTAGTGAGGAAAAGTAGTAAAGCAATTTTTTAAAGGCAGTGTTTTGGAAAACACTTGATGGCAGCATGCTTGCCTGTTGGGTATGAAAGAATGTTGCTTGACATGGAAAACTGTAAGTGAGCAGTTTATTTACAGTCAATTGTATATAGGAGGCGAAGAACAATGTCTGAACTACTAGACATTATTCCCCAAGTGGAGGGTTGTAGTGTAAGGTGTTGATGCGTATGCTTTAGCCAAGTTTAGGGAGAACAGTAGGAGGACAAATACTTAATAATTTAAGAATCCTGTACAGCTGGGAGGGAGTTATTTAAGAATTAAGTCCATTAGTTCATAACAATTGAATGTATAATGGTGGACGAATGTCTCTACTGCATGAACAGTGAACAAACAGCAACTTGAAGCTGCCTGTAGTGTATAGGGAATCCCTGACCTACTTGACTTAAAGCCTTTTAAACCTACCTACAGTGGTAGGTAACATGGTACAAAAGAAAGTTCAAAATAATCCTAAATTGGACCTATTGCCAAGCAATCTGTGACCAAGAACCATTTTTGATTCTTAGTCTTTGCTTCCAGGTTTTGGTGGATTGTTTTAGGGATTTTTATGGTAATATGATCTGTGTTATTAGTGCAGTAATAATATTCATTACTGCGTTAATAGTCCCCTGTTCCTCCCACTCACTCTTCACTTCTCTACAGAGTTGCACGCAGTCTGTCAGGTGTATGGGGGTTCTATGTCAGGTTCTATGTCAGTCCTTCTGTCGGGTTCTATGGGGGTTCGTGTTCTCTTCAGCGTCAGGCACAGGACCAGCTGGTGCTGAGGGTAGAGGACTGGATGAACTTTAAATCTGCCGTTGTATCTGACGTGAGACATTTGGCAGTGTGAAAAGGACTTGGGAGGGTTTTACTGTGGGCATATAGTGACTTAAATCTATTTCCTGTCAAAATGTCTCTAATGAATGACATTTGTTTGAACTAGTAGTTGTTTTATGACATTCAACAGGATTGCTCCTGTTCTTTTATTTATGATTATGATAAGTTAGAAGAGCCTTGCAAATGTCAACTTTTCATATTAATTTACTTTTTTTTTTTTAATGGAAATGATGTCTCATTTAAAATGTGTCTCAGAAATTTCAGTCCCCTAAACATTTCATGTTTTTGAAGTAATGATATAACAATTTCAGCTTCTTTTGGAAATAATTTAGCATAAAAACTGAAATGTGTGTGTCAAATTTCAGTCGTAAGGAAATCCCGACAGGCAAAACTCTTTAGAGCTGAAGGAAAATAGCTGCACTTCTGTCACGAAAATACCAAATCAGCCTTAACAGTTCGTGACACGGATATATTAATGGTTTTATTATTCATAGGAGATTAGAGGAAGTATGTATGACTACTTTATATTCAAAGTTTAACAAAATGGTTTTCCTTTATCAAATAAACAGTTAATTCAAAATATGCATTCCTTAAATGATAACTTAGGAGTCAAGTTGTTAAATGAAAATATATGTTGTATACCTTGGAGATTTATCTTATTTGCTCTTTTTCTCTTAGGAAGCCTGACAAATAGAAAAATACTACAAAGTGAAGAGAAAATTTACTTCACAAGAACTGAGCTCTGCTTTCATTTGCTTTTAAATTTATTTATATTAGTAGCTGGTTAGTGTGAGATCATCTCAGTAGTCTACTGTGGTGAAATTATTAGGTTAAGCCTGAAAAAAATGAAACAGTTAAAAAGAAAAAGAAAAAGCAATTTTAGTGTTCAGGAAACTCAAACTCTCCTTAAGGAAATCAGAAAAAGGAGAGAAGTACTCTTTTCGAAGCAACTTAATACAACAATTAATGAGATGAAACGGAAAGCTTGGGAGGAAATAGCAGAGTGTGTCAATGCTGTAGGTGAAGGAGAGCAAAGAACAGGGACAGAAGTGAAAAGGCGATACCTTGACTGGAGAGCACTCATGAAGAGAAAACGTCTGAATGCAAACATCAAAGTAGTAGGTGCTGGGTTTCACCTTCCTTCATCCAATTTAGATGACTCTCTCAATGAAGACATGGATGAGAAAATGGGATTTGCAATTGAATCTAGTTTTGAATGGCAGAATATCACTGACTTCAGAGAAGCTGGTGGATCTTTAACAGAAATCAAAGTAGAAGAGGAAGAGGAGGATCCGCAGAATTTCGAAGTGAGTGACTGACATACATGAGCTATATGCAGTATGGCCTTTGCTTCATTTCAGCATAAGGCTTTTTACTGTGTTTCTTCATAGCATCTGTTTCTGTTTTTTTCTGAATGTGTGAATTAAACTGTAGAAGTAAATATAATTCAGAGACATGATATTCAAATCTAGCAACTTGCAGTTATGTCTAAGGTCTTGGATGTTGAATATTGATTTGATATCCCTAAACTTTGAGTATGTCTGTGCACATGTATTTTCCATTTGTATGTGCCACAGATAAGAATTAGTTGAGTCAATGCAATGAAAATATGCAGGAAACTGGTCATTTTAATATTCAGGCTGCCTTGATGGATGAATGGAGAAGAGAAGTGCTCATCTTTAGCAAATGAAAGTATATGTTACCTGCAGGTACAGAAAGAAATAGAATACAGAAAGAAATATGATACTGTTTGCATTTCTTAAAATGAACCTGCAGGAGATGAAAAAATTGCTTGAATTAGTCAGTCAGCCATTCCTCTCTGTCAGAATTTTAGTGTGAATTTGACAAGCAATAGTGGATGCTGTGGACAGGTTGATATTCCTAGTAGTACTGTTATTATCCTGGGATAGGCAACTAGCTGGAGTGCAGTCAAATGTTGGGATAGTTTTGCTGTTCCTCTTTAAATACATAGTTCTCTTTTCAAAAAGGGGTACTCAAACAATTTTGCTTGGGGTATTTTATTGCTTTGGGTTTTTTGGGGGAGAGCTTTTTTGGTGGGTTTTTTTGAGTGGGAGGAGTGGGGAAGCAACTCCTGTCTTAACTCCATTGATATATGTGCTGGGAAAAAATCAGTGTAAGCTGTGAAATGGTAGTGAGAACTAGTCAGACAGTGCTGAGGAACAGTGTATGTCTTCTCTAATGCTAGAGGACTGGCAGTGGCTCTCGTAGTCCAAAGGTTTTTCTGAACACTTCCTCAGTTTTCCTTTCTCTTGCAGCATACATACTGGGACACAATTTATCTCTTGTGTAGTATGAATTTGTAGCACATAAGGGCTACGATTCTACACAAAATGTTAAAGTGTGCCGAGAGTAGTGGTCCTAACCACTTCATCTGTGTCACAAATAGCTTTACAGCAAATGTGATAATACAAAATGGTTAAACAAGTCCTGCTTATTGACTCAATGGAGTTGGAAGGGTTAGGAGCATATGAAAAATGTCAGTGTTAAATGTTTTTTAGGAGTGGAATACCTCAAGTTAGGTTAGCTTACATAACACACAGCCTATGGATCCATCTGCTCAGATGAATAATTAGTCACAACAAATGCCTAGTGGCTTACATAAATGTCACTCAGCTCTATGAAAGGTAAGAACAACATATGGTCTTCTAGATCCAGTTTTCTATCAGTTGTTCTGAATGATCGCTAATAACAACTGTGCTATACTTTCTGTATATTCTTGCATGTTCACTGACAAGGTTTTCCATTTTTCATTACCAGATATTAACTTGCAGATAAAGCCTGTTTCTCTTGCTGTGTAATGATAGAAAAATCTTCTGACTTAGCATGGTTATTTCCCAATGTAGAAGTTAAACAGTTCTGAATAGCTTTAAAGATGAAAAAATGCAGTATGTTCTTTTCAGTCAAGTTGTACGTAACAAATTTATTCTGGCATAAAAACTGGAATGTAATTCTCGTCTGTCGCATTCCTCTCCACAGTTTCCTATTGAGGAAGAAGAAGAAATATTGTCATCAGTTCTGCCAGATTCGAAAAAGGAAAATGACCTACCAGACTTCCCCCACATTGAAGAGTTTGGAAATCTGAGCTCTGCTCAAGCTAGGCTAGCCTATGAAGATTCTCACTTGCTTATCAATCTGGAGAAGCAAAAGGTGGAGCTGGAGAAACAGCGACTGGACATCGAAGCCGAAAGGTTGCAAGTGGAGAAGGAGCGCCTGCAGATTGAGAAGGAGCGGTTGCGGCATGTAGACTTGGAGCGTGAGAAGCTTCAGATTGAGAAGGAGCGGCTTCAGATTGAGTGGGAGAAACTCAAGCTAGACACTCTGCATGCTGAAAAGCCTGCCCTGGAAAATGACCTCAACCAAACAGAAAAACCCATCATGCAGCCTCTGGATCTAGAAACTGAAAAGTTAAAACTTGAAAAGGAACGTTTGCAGTTAGAGAAAGAGAGGCTGCAGTTCCTAAAGTTTGAGTCAGAGAAGCTGCAGATTGAGAAGGAACGCTTGCAAGTGGAGAAGGAGCGCCTTCGAATTCAGAGAGAGGGTCACTTGCAGTGAACGCCTCAGCTAAGGTGTCAACATTAGTGTTTTGATGTTTCTAAATTAGAAGTAGTTCTCATTACTGAAACTATCCCTAGAGGCTTAACATTCTTCTTTTCAGAGTTGAATGTTGATGTTAAACTGAAAAAAAAAAAAAGGTGCTCAATATGTCAGTGTGCCTAAATGAGCTTATGTGTGAAATTGCTTTTCAGTGTATCGGAACTTAAGTGTTATGTTTTCTTGTCTTCAGTATTGTGCTGTATTAGTTCGGTGTCCTCCTCTCATAGAAGCCTTGAGAAGAATCAAGGCTGAACCTTGTACTTTTTGTCACTGTACTAACAGTAAGAAAGGGTCAGAATAAATCAGCATTTGTTGTGAGGACATGGTGCTGACGATAGCCTAAACGGTAAAGAAGTATAATTTAGGCAGAACACAGGAATACAGAGGCGTTCTGAGATTGATTCATTAAATTTTATTCCCCCCCTTTTTTCCTCTACCCCCACAACTGGGAGAAAGAGTTGAAGAGTTATCTAGAAGTTAAAGTGCAAGTTAAATTCATTGCAGTTGTGTTTACTGTTGTTCCATGCTTGAACTGAATGGGAGTGCAGAAAGCAGGTTTTGTTTTTTTGTNTTTTTTTTTTTTTTTTTTTTTTTTTTTTTTTTTGCATGAAGTATTCATATTAGGTAAAGTTATACATCAGCCATAGCTACTATAAGCTGGACTGTTGGTTTCACCAGATCATAAATAATGCTGTATAGAGTAGAGCACCTGTGTTAGAATAGCACAGGGATTTACTGATTGATCAGGCCTGGTGTCTGTTGAGTCTGTGATGACCCCCTGAAGGAAATTGCTAGACCTTGTTTGTTCCTTGAAAGGCAGTAGCTGGTGATGGGAGTCTCAGGAATGGAGACATGGAGACTTGGCACAGCCTACGAATCACTGAGATTGAACACTCATTGCTCCTTCTGCCTGGCCAGCGCCAAGGCCACATCTGCAAGGCAGCCAGAAGAGGCTTCTGTGGCTCTCTATGTAATATATTTTAATTAGACAAACAGAAATGGTCAGTGCTGAAGGCTGTAAGTATTTTTCATAAGCAATGTATTCATCTAGCAAAAAAAAGACCAAGGAAGGAAGCTTTCTATTATTTCATATATGTTTAAATCCCAGCTGAGCCAGACTTCACCTTTCTCATCTTTCTGCAAGTAACTATCTTGTTAACTCCATTGGAAATTTAGGACTGTGAGAATACTAAGTCTAAACATATGTTGAGTGACTTAGGTGAATTCTTGTGCAAGTAAATATATTTATACCACTACAGGTTTACTTTTATTCTGCAAAGATTATTTTTTTATTACTGAAACAAGTGTGCTTCTACAGTGGAAATAAATTTGAATACAACACTCCAAAATGGCTCTTGAGGCTTTCTTCACTGAGAAACAAGGCTACATCTGAAGAGAAACCTGGATACTGAACACTGCAGCACCCCAAAGTTGCCGATGCCTGTATTCCCTGTGTAGTCAGTCAGAAAGATGAGGTGCCTCAGACTCTGACTTAAATCAACTCGGACTTACTTGAGAAAGGAAAAAGGAAGGAGACACCAACCAGTTAGATAGAAATGCCCTGGCAAAAGTTTCTCCGAGTTTTTTCTTCCTAAGTGTGGTGGGCTGACCTCAATGGGATGCCAGGTGCCCACCAAAATTACTCTATCTCTCCTCAGCTGGACAGGGGAGAGAAAATATAACGAAAGGCTCATGGGTGGAGATAAGAGCGGGGAGAAATCACTCAGCAGTTACAGTCATGGGCAAAACTGGCTCGGCTTGGGGACATCAGTTTAATACCAACCAGTTAAGAGTACCGTAATGAGAAAACCAAGTCTTTAACCACCTTTCCCACAACGTTCCCTTCTTACCAGGCTTAACTTCACTCCTGATTTTCTGTACCCTTCCCTGCAAGTGGCGCAGGAGGATGGGGAATGGGGACTGTGGTCACTTCATCACACACTGTCTCTTCTCCTTCCTCAAGGGGAGGTCTCCTCGCACTCTTCCCTTGCTCCTGCATGGGGTCCTTCCCATGGGAGATCATCCTCCATGAATTTTTTAGCAGGAGTCCTTCCCCTAGGCGCCAGTTCTTCGTGGAGTGCTCCAGTGTGGCTCCCACAGGGTGCAGTCCTTCCGGAACTGGCTTCTCCAGCATGGGTCCCCTGTGGGGTCTCAAGTCCTGCCAGAAAACCTGCTCCAGTGTAAGCAGCTCTCTCCACAGGTCCTGCTGGCAGCCTGTTCCAGTGCAGGCTTCCCTCGGGGTCACAGCCTCCTTAGGATGTTTCCACATGCTCCAGTGTGGGCTCCTCCACAGGCTGCAGGATCTCTGCTCCCCCATGGGCTGCAGGGGCATAGCTGCCTTGCCATGGGTCTGCACCATGGGCTGCAGGGGAACTTCAGCTCCAGCACCTGGAGCACCTTCTGCCCATCCTTCTGCAGTGACTTTGGTGTCTGGGGCTTTTTTTCTTGGATCTTGTCATTCCTCTCTGGCTGCGTTTGCTTCTGTGCATTTTTCCCTTGTTAAACACGTTGTCCCAGTGACACTAGCACCATTGCTGATGGCCTTGTCCAGAGGTGGGTCCATCTCGGAGCTCCCAGGGATTGGATCTGTTGGACATGTGGACAACTTCTGGCAGCTTCTCTTGGAAACCACCCCTGTAGCCCCTCCTGCTACCAGGACATTACCTCACAAATCCAACACAGCAAAATAAAGGGACAAATTGTCAGCTCCCTGATACATATCAAGAAAATTAATATTAAAAGTAACCTATTGTGATTTGGAGAAAATACTTACCTTTTAAAACATGAAAGAGGAAAAATTCATGGAGTTAGTCAGGACTGTCTAGTTCACAGAACATTGACTGAGATGGTGGAATAGCATGGATTTTATGATTGCTGTACCCTGAGGTTACCAAGTTTCTAGATAACTATTCTGACTGCCAAACAGGGTCACAGTAGTAACAAGAAGCAACATAGCCAGCTCTGCAAGAGGTAGTGGCCAGAAGGACCAAGCCAGTACAGGGAGAACTTTCCTCCAGTCTTACCTGGAAGATGTGTGTGGCCAGGAAGGAGCGGGTGTAGACTCTGGCTCCTGTTTCGACAGGTAGTTGAGCTGCTGCTTCATACCAGCACCTCTGTCTTCATGTTTTACTCCATTTATCGATTAGGATAATGATTTGTAATTTATGTTGAACGTCTTCAGAATTGTTCCCCAAGAGCATTAAAGGTTTTAGGGGAAAATGAATAGATAAATCTGAACCATTTCTGAATTCTCAGTTGTTTCAGAAATTTGAACACTTCTCCAAATGTTAACAGAGCTGTATGTAAGCAATTACTTTTTCTAACAACTGTTCAGCCTCCTAGGGAAATGATGCATCTTTTGGTTATAGAAAACGTCTTGGAAAATACTGAATGATGAAATTAAGTATTGTGATAAATCATTGAAAATACAGTTTCAACATAAAATTTAGAGAAAATTACAGAGTTTAATACATTGATTTTATAGCTTGCTTTTTTCATAATGAAAATGCAGTCATTTTGTGGTAATTTGAATTTAAATATCATATATTTAAATACTAATCTGCAATCTCTTAAGCTTTAGTTGCTTCATTTACCAACCTGGGATCCTGATAGTGAAGCCTAGGGGCAAGATTTCGACCCTGTAAATGTCACCCATGTTAGAACATACACATGAACTCAGTGTTCTACCAACATCAATCATGGGGTAAAGGTTGTAAATGTGGCCCCAGGAAACAGCCTGGGATGAACAGCGGCCACAGTCCCAATAGGACACAGCTGAAAAAGCACAGTAGGATTCAGAGACAACTTCCTCTCCTTGAGTCAGTGGTCTTGTGCTGTTTCTAGGACATTTTGAGCAACTTTCATTGTGCATAAAGAGATGCTGCAAGCAATGTGTACACAAGGTATAAAATATTAATTTATTAAGACCAACAAGAGATGGTTAGGATTTCCTAAGCATTTGTATCCTTATCACCTCAAGGTGTCTTTACTAGCCAGAGAGTTAGCATCCAGGAGAGGAAGAGTTTCTAACTTCCCCCTTGCAAGTGGGAACAGAAGCCTGTAGTTGATACTCCTTCATCTTTTCACAGAACTGTTCATGCAGTTGCCACAAAAGAGCATCTGTGATGAGTATCCTCTCTGGCTCATTCGCCCCCAAAAGCTCCCTGCAGAAAGGCATGGAGTGCTCCAAGGAGATGGAGTCAGACCTAGGGCTGATATTTTACAAACACAAAAATACCCTCAAAAATCCTACTCTCTGTCAGTCAGGAGCCTTGACAGAAGTGATAGGTGGGAGAAGAGGGAGGAGGAAAGACTTATTTTTCTCTGTTGTTGCTGAAATTAATTAGTGAATTTAAGACAGACAGTGTCAGAAAATGTCACCATATGCAGTAATATTCACTTTTTTCCTCTTTTTTCTTTTTCCTTTTCCCCCTTTTTTTCTATTTTCTTGCTTTTAGCGTTTTTCTTTTTCTTTTCACTTTTCTCCTTTTCCTTTTTCTGTTTCTTTTTTCTTTGTTTTTTTCATTTTCCTTTCTTTGTATCACTGTAAGTCTGAATATCTGCATTGCTCAGGCACTGTTGAAGTTTGAAGCTAACATTGAAATGAAATATAAATGGGCTGGATTATTGCATAGGTTAATGGGTTTGTTTTGCATCAGGGACTCAGAATGTTTGTAGTTAGTATTAGGACTATGGAAAGATTTTACTCCAGGCTTTGAAAAAAAAAAAAAGAAAGAAAAAAGAGAAGAAAAGAAAAGAAAAAAGATTGTATGTTTTAATAAATTACCACCTGTTTTTTGTTTCCAGGTAATCAGCTTATTTGAAGATGCGTGCTCCAACCAAATAGGAGGAGGCAGGGATGAACGCCTTTAGTATGAACTTGGGGCAACTTGTAGTACTTCATCTTTTCCTCTTTTTTTT
>WEIT01012321.1:0-55248 GCA_013389985.1 Dryoscopus gambensis | reverse complement strand
TTTTTTTTTTTTTTTTTTTTTTTTTTTTTTTTTTTTTTTTTTGTACCAAACCCATGATTTTTCAAAGCACTAGCTATGCCACTCGTGCTTTTGGCTTGGTGTCCCCAGGTGATCTAGCAGTGACACAGCAATCAGCCTTTTACCACTCAGGCAGCATCAAATGGGAGTCGGGGAGGGAGCTCTGGGAAATGGGAGCTCTTGCCCACAACTCATTGGGTTTTCCTCTCTAGTCTCTTAAAGAAAAATCTCCTGATGCTAGGTCACACTTATGATGCCAATGAATGCAAGAGTTCTCTGCTGTCACAAAACATACTAGAAAAAAAAATAGGTCCACTGACGCAGGACCAGAAGAAGCCCTTTTCAGACACTGCGCATAATCCTTTTAAACTTGACCTGCTTTAGAGGACACTTCCATCCTCTCCTTTTACAGATTATTAAGAATGCCATTGTTATTTTCTGTTCCAGTTTTATTGGTTTTAATTTCCCGGCTTCACTCTATCAGTAGTTTTAGTCTATACATTAGTAGACTGTGAATTACCTTGTCTTGTTACTTCCATATTTTCTAATTGCAACACTCCATCATTAGTCAACGGGTTCATAATGTGGAAGGCAAAGTTGCGATTTCATTTCATGCTATATAATACAATGCTTTTGGTTCAGTAATTACATTGTGCCAGACTTGTGATCAATCCTAAGATAGCTCACTTGTGATGGATAGCCCCATCACAGAGTGTATAAGAGTTAAAGGAAGAAGCAAATTTTTAATTTTGCTCCTCTGTCAATTTAGCTACTTGAATACTTCTTTTCAGACCAATATTTATCTCACTGTAAAGATTACAAAAATGAGAACTTAAAAGAGAGAATTGAAGTTTGAAAAGCATTTTATAAAGTTTTGGTTTGCAAACCAGGAAAGATAAAAATTAAATGTTCTTCCACAGAAAGCTATTGTGTGTTATTCTGTTAATGGATTGCCAATCTTTTATTCACCTGTTTAATGTACTGGAGAAAACCATTACCTGCTTCTTATAACTATTCTAAGGGTTATGTGAAATGAGCTCATCATCTTACTACTATTGCTCAGTGCTAGGTCTGTGAAAAAAAGATTTCCAAGGGTTTTCTTCTCTGTCATAGAAGTGTTTGTGAGTCAAACAATTTTCTGAAGTGCAAGCAACTTTCAGTCATAGGACATAGGGAGTGCCCTTTCCTAAGAAGGGAAGAATTGTGAGTATGGGGGGCAAGAGTGCAGGATAGGTCACAGGGATGGCCAGGACAGCCATGCCAAGGGAGTAAGGGTGGAGAGGGCTGTAGCCTTTAGGGACAAATGGCATCCTAATGCCTTAAGGTTACAGCAGAGGAAAGCCTGATCCTAGGGGGGCATGTTTACACTTTTCTGAAAAGGACTTGCTGGGAGCCTATTTCACGGACACAATTTCTGTCCAGACAGGCTTGCTTTGGTTCGATAAAGCAAAATTTATGTTCTTGCATATCTTTATAGATATAACGGCACAATCTATTCCTAGGTTTTGAACATAAGTAGAAAATGTTCCTGTTTGTGTTATAAAATTCTCTGGTCTTCATTGCTCTTTGAATTTTGCTCAGGGCTGCACCTCGGACTTTTCCATCTCACATCTTATCTGCCATCCTTTTTGTATATAAATTCTTCCCCCAAGGAATACCAGAGAGATCCCCCTAGTCAGAAATAATGAACTTAAAAACTCCTCAGAAACGCAAGGCACAGTACCCTAATGGGTTTCGTCATCTCACCAAAGCAAGGCGAGGTGGCTGTGTCTGGAAATTATGTCAAGGTCATTTTGTATCCAAAACTTTGGGAAAGGTCTGAGGTTCAGAATTCAGTTAGAGGTAGTTCCAGGGAGAGAGGGCAGCAGGAGAACTAGACTAGTGAAGCAGGTAGTACACACTCTGCTGTGACAGTGGATATTAAAACAGCTGAAAGGAGTCAACTGTGATACCTAACAAGTAGAGAGGCAAAGAAATAGGGAAACGAGGCATCAGACAGAGCATTCTGGGCGGCCGGAGGCTGCCTGCCTAGTTCTACTGCCTCCTCCCCTTTCTCAAGGGAAACAATACAGCATTGCTTTGGGTTTTCCATTAGAGCAGCTCCTTCCAGCATCCCCTGCATGGCAGATGAGCAAAACCAACATGCAAGAGCAACTGTAATGATAAAAGAACAACACAAAAGCACCAGATCTGGAACTGGATTACAGAGTTAGAGTCAGTAAGTGAATTCCAGGGACATGGGTGAAGGCCAAGAATGATGGCAGCTACAGAATGGGTGGCATCTCACCTTTCTTCTTGGCTCTCTAGAATCTATGTGCTTTTCTATTCATTCAAGTATTCAACTGACTTTGAAATGGAAACATCACTGCTATTTTATACACATGCTATTAACACAAAAGTCATTTAGTTGAAGGACTTCAGGTTGTTTCTGAACAGCAAACTGTTCCACCCAAGAGAATTTTGGAGAAATACTGTGAAGACAGATCATTTGATCAGTCACTCCACTTCTGGTATGCATCTTTTTGCACTATTGCGTCAAAATAGCAATTAAGAAAGTAAAAACACAGCAGAAAAAGTGGGTAAATTTAATATGCAAAGATGAAGAGATGAATCATTAATTTTACCATTCCTGGGTTCAGATTTGCTGAGCCACACTTTAGCACCTTGAGCACTTGCAGAACTGAAGTCTGCCTGATGATCCCTCCTCAGGGAGTACGCCTCAGTATTTCTGGAGAGGACCTGAGAACTCAGGAGGTGCAGCCAAGATGGTGGGTGGTATCAGCACAGACCCCTGGGGAGTATTAGAGTCCTTAAGCCTAGGATCCCAGGGGTCAGTCTGTGCCAAATCTGAGCAGCCGGGAGAGGAGAAGAGGTTCAGCATCCTACTGAACCATGGCTGTCCTCTTCCAATTGTCCCAAAGCTTAAGGAATTGCACAAAATACAGAAAGGAAAGAAAACATAGGTAAGTGTTACTATTCTTTCATATTGGTTTAGTACACAAAAAAATCTCACAGCTAAGCACAGGAGACAAAAATGGACCAATTTAATGAAAACATAAAAAAAAATTCCGTTTTTGTTGTGTGATTGTGTGGGTGCTACTTTTCAAGAGCTGCACAGGGCTTGGGCAACAGTACAGCTGCTTTTAGATGTGTGCAGATCTCCCTGCAGATACCTCCCAGAGCACTGGCACGTGGTCTGCTCTGGGGCTGGTGGCTGGTGCACTAAAGGCATTCTAAATGACTCAGAGCAGACTACAGCTAAAAGAACTAGCACTGTTTCTCTTACAGGTTGGAGCCAGAGAGATTTTTTGGCTCAGAAATATAGAGGGAAAGGGTGGGCTAATCCAGGATGGTTTGCAAGAAAGCTCTTACTTCTAAAGGACAAGCTAAGGGTTATCGCCAACCTCTGCACTGTCTCACACTGAAGAAAAAGCATTTCTGTCAAATCAAATAGGCATTGTCACATAAAGAAGTGATTTATAGTTGACCTCATATAAAAGAGGTAGGTAATCTAAATTTTTCTTGCCGTAGATCATCTTGATAAAAAAA
Source organism: Dryoscopus gambensis (assembly GCA_013389985.1). NCBI lineage: Eukaryota > Metazoa > Chordata > Aves > Passeriformes > Malaconotidae > Dryoscopus > Dryoscopus gambensis. The sequence continues at coordinate 51,681 of WEIT01012321.1, read as the reverse complement.
TATTGTCGAAGCAGTTCTTTCGGAGGCAGGAGTGAACACAAACACTTGCCCTACTTAATTTTTATCACAAAAGGACCTTTCCTGTGAATCGAAGTGCACGTGCTGGCTGCTCCTTCTTCCTGGAGCCCGCCAGCTTCCCTTCCTTCAGATTGTTTTTCCATCTGCAGTGTTTATAATAGCTGCAATGTTTCTGCAAGACGGAGACAGGGCTGTTTATTTAGGAGGCTGTACTCAGAAGCTTGTCAGTTTAGCTGGACTGTATGGCAGAAAAGAAAATTCAGTCTATTAAAAGATGCCAGCTTTTATTCAGGATGAGCAAATCCATTCAGAAAATAAATCCCTTGTGCCCTCTTCATGCTCTGCCTTTTGATACATGAGCATTGCTAAGTCTGAGTAGTTCATATGTTTATTCTTTTTGTAGAAAACAGTTATTTCCTGTAGAACAAAAGTCTTTTGGGAAAGAAATCAAGCTCTGTGAACTTCAGTTCACAGCTTTTTATCCAAGAGTTCAGAAAGAGGTTAGGGGAAAAACAAAAACAGTGTAAGTGGAGCAGACTTTGAAAGCTTCTCCTGAACCTGCTCTGGCATTTTCAAAGGGAGGAAGCAACCTCCAGACCTGATCTGCCAGCTTCTCTTGGGGTGAGCAGAACCTTCTGCATGGCACAGATGGTGTCAGGGCCATGGTCCTTCTCCTGACGAGCACTGTGAGGCATCCTCACCATTGCCTGCACCAAGGGAAGTGCAGAAGACTCAGCAGTGTCTCTACTGCTCTTCAGTTGATGGAGACCTGAACAGGAATGTGTCCCTGTGTGTGTGCATATAAACCAAAGGAAGTTTAGGAGAATACAGGTTCTGATGGAGATGGACCCCATGGACCACAGGTGCACACTACAAATCTGACACACATGACATTTTTGGATGAGGGGTACTCATGAGCGGGAGGTGTGGTGGTGCATCCCTCCTTTCCTCCCAGGCCCTACTATGATCTGAAAAATGCTTGTGAGGCCTCGGCCTATGACGAATGATACCTGGACTGAGCTCGTCTTGACCTTATCAGAAACACTATCTGTTCCCAGAAACTTGTGCTGCCTAACAGCCTCCTGCCCTCCTACCTTAGAAACGTTTTTTTGCCTGAATAACAACCCAAGTAGAATGACATTTTCATTCTCAAACTTTCAAAGAAAGTGTGCTGACCCGAAGTGTGGCCAGGATGAAACTTCATTATGACTAGAGCCTACTCTCTTGTGGCCCTATAAACAGCAGTCCAAAATGAGACCCTTTGAGCTCTCGTGGACCACAATGTCTGTGTGCATACAATGTTTATATGCTATAGCCAGTGTGGGAGAAATGCTGCTCTCCTGGATTCTTAAGTCCTTTAGATTTGTAAGTAAATTAGGCCTTTGTATGTCAGTCACTGTTGTGTTATTGTAAATCCCATATGAATCCTTTACTCTCTTCCTGTCCCCCTCTGCCTCCTCAAAGATAGTTTTGTTTTTATTTCGGGATTTTTTTGGTTTGAATTGATTGACCCTGGATTTCTGTTTCCTGTTTTTCCCCACTGTACTTTAACCATCTAGTAAGTAGCAGAATGAACCTTGCCAGTGAACTTTGTCATGCTGTTGCTTTTATATTAAACTCGTTTTTACTGATAGCTTAGCTGGTGATTCTTTAAGGAGTTCACAACACTTCTTCATGATGGGAAGGAAGGAGGTTGTTGTTTTCCTTAATTATTTTTGTCCATCATGGCACAAGCATGCTGGGTCCTGTGTCAGGTTTTCCATCTGCTTCACAGCCTCTCCATCATTGCTGTGCCTCTGTAACTGGAGCAAGCAAAGAAGAAAAGGGTGGAGAGCCAGGACAGTTGGAGAATTCAGAGATACTCTCAGGAAGAGACCAAATTAACACTAGTAATGTCTTAGGAAATTTAAAGCACTCTCCTGATCAAGTGACCAAGAGGATGCCATCGGCACAGATTCAAGGTCTACTAAGGAAAAAAAGGCGCCTCTTTGAGAATGAAGAAAAGAAAGGAAGAAGCAAGTTCCATTGTATACTGGTTATTCAAACTGATTGTATGATACTGAGATAAATGGATTTTAGTCTGAAATCATTCGTCCAAAAACAATGGTGAACTTCTGTGGTGAGACTTTCAGAAAATTAGTGGGGCATCCAAGGAAAAGGAGATCATAAAACTGGAAGCGCAGAAGGGATTAGTTGCATAGCACATTTTCCTAATGGAATATTTCTTGCCAAAGGCCTGGACTACAGAACTCTCCTAAGTACACTGTGTCTGAGAAGAGTGAGCAGGTCCACAGTTGTGATAGATACAGTTTATGTGGCACAATGGCATTGTTTAGAGTTAATTTTAATTTGATAGCTAAAAATGAATACCAGAAAATAAACAAACAGGGAGCTTTGAGACTATATTTTCAGGTCAACCAATATTTTCCCATCAAGCTACTTTTCTGACAGTATCTTTGATTTTTCATTTTTTTCATTTTGATTTTACATTTTTCACAATGTAAATTCCACACTGATCTTATTAATCCTGCATTTTTATTGGAGATATTTTTTCTAGACTTATCTCTGCTCCTTTGTTGTATTCAACCTGGAGTTCAAACTGAAATTTTAAATTATTTTTTAACCCAGTGTAGTGAGATGGGGCGTAAAACTGAAATGTCCTGTTCAGATTTCCCAAACCTTGGGTACAAGGGCTACCTGGAAAAATTTTGCCCAATATACAGATTTTTTATACCGGGGAAGGAAGAGAAATAATAGGGACTGAGCAAAAGTAGAAACTTGTTTTAAACAAGGACTAAAGGAAATTCTAGCAAGGTATTTGTGAGAACTAAACCCAAATGCCTCCAAAGTTTTTAAATTTAGCATTTTTGGCTTGTTCCTTATTGAAATTTGACCTCCAATGTAACTACTATCAACCTCTGCAGTCCTGAGAGATGCTGTTTCATAGGTGATGAGACTCTTCAGGGACAAACAGGTTTGCAAGAGCTGAGCATATTTATGTCAGCAGCAGAAAGAATGGCTCAAATCAATTCTCAGCCATTCCCCTTCAGTGGTTTCCCATACATCAGCACCCAAGTTTGACAACATCACCGAGCTGACCCAAGAGGGCTGCAAATGGACAGGCAGCTTTGTCACCAAAATACCGAGCAGTTCATCTCCGGAAGCAGAACACAGAGAAGGATAACTGAGGTGTGTTTTTTTTCTGTAAATAAAGGCTGATGTCAAGATTTATTGGTGTGGTATGGGGGCAACCAGCACTGTTAGTGCCTATGCAATATTTTTTCCAGGGCTATAGAAGAAGTTTCAGTTTCAAACGGAGTCTGTTTGGTGAGTTTTAGCAGTTCTTATGTATTTGGCAATAAAAACCCCAACCCACCAACCATACTACTAATATATACAAAATAGAGCAGCCAAAAACCTTTTTGTCCTTTATTTTGCATATGTGTGGGTATATAGGAAATCATCCAAAAGAAATCAAATTAAGAAATGCATCACCAATTATCAGATATACATAAATTAATCTTTTCTGCCTGAAATACCAGTTCAGGGGACGCATTCACCTACTCATCACATTTCCCACTGAAATTAACAGAACAAGGTTGTCGGCCCGCAAGGAGTAGGCAGGGAAAAAGCCACCACATGTTCACTGCAGCATGTGATAATAACTCACTGCCAAGCGTGGTCGGGCTCTCATCCCACCTTGTCCTCCCTCCAGCAGTCTGCGACTGCCCTGGGATTTGGCCAGTTGCTCCAGGATCAGCTCTGGGTGGGTAAACCTGTCCTAGGGGTCCTGGGTGGGAGCTTGACTTCATTCTTCCCTTCCCCGAGTGTCCATCCAAGGCTGGTGGCTGTGGTGGGGTCTGGGAGATGCCGTCATTGACTGCTTTTGGAGGGAGAGGTGGCAGCAGGTAGCAGCATCTCTTCACTTGGGTCACTGCTGGGACAGCAAACCTGCCACGTCCCTGAAGAGAGGTCAGGCAGATCTACACCTAAAACCAGGCAAGGCAGAGCTTTCTGTCTTGAGCTGCACACGTCTGAATGGCTCTCACATGGCTGCAGAAGTTTCCCTTCCTCCTGCCTAAGTGGTCTCAGATTGACAAAGCTTTTAGGAGTATGAAATATGGCTGACTAAAGCATTGTGCTGACACAGCCCAAGGGTGCATGTATCAAGAGCCACTCCAGCTTGTAAAAAACTGCTGTACAATCAGCTATTTAAATAATAGATCAATTTAATTTATCTGAGAGAACATGTCATGACAACATAGCTTGATTAAGGTCTAGAAATATCTACATGAGAAATTTCAGAGGGTAGGGTATTCTGGCAGATAAAGGCAAAACAATGCAATCAAATACCTTGATGTGGAAAAAAGCTGTGCTTAACCTTAAAAAAGGTAGGGTTTAAGTCAGTTTGGAGTGGCATTTAAAAGCCCAGTACCAGCACGGGAGGTGCTGTTTGTTGTGACAAATGTGACCTCTGATGAGATGCTTGTAATTTTCCCTTCTCAACTGTAAACCTGTGAGTCTCTGAAAAGAGGAAGGGATTGCCCAAATTGTCTCTGCTGATAAATGATCAAGGTCTGAGTGCATTAAGAAGATAAACACCCCAGGTGGTCAGTGGGTATGGTGAGATGGAGTCAGCATGCACCACACAAAAATTAGCTTGTGGAACCCAGTGACCAGCCCACACCCTAGTGTTTTTTCTCTATTACCTTTATATGGTGTAAATGATATTGTATGCTGGCAGATGCTCCTTACCTCCTTGCAATCCTGCCATTATGATGTCTTTTTGCAAAATAAATATCAGAAAAGAGCAACTCCTTGGGCTTTATAGTTTTGTAGTGGACTTGGAAGTGTTAGGTTCACAGTTGGACTCACCGATCTTGAAGGTCTTTTCCAACCTAAACGATTCTACGATTCATTTGCAACAGTTTGCATTTACTCTGCTACAAACATTTGCTCCCTCCAGCAATGATAACCATCTCAGCACTGCATCTATCACATATCTCCTTTTCTCTGCCAGGACTTTGCTATAGCGGCTCTCCCCATTCCTTTGGCTATATGTTTTTCCTTAAATCTCTTTTAGAAATGAGAATATCCCTCTTTCCTTTATGTAGGGAACTGTGTGCCTACAGGCAATAGAAGTCCAGGCAACTACACATGGATCTTGCAAAATGGGGATTCTCCTAGTGAAAGAGATTTGGGAAATATGTGGTACCTGGTCATGAAAGGAGCAGAGAGAGCAAAGGGACTGTGGGGAAGCAGGGCATTATAAAGAGCAAGGGTTTAATATATAGTCTCATCCTTTTAATACTATTTATTTTCCAGATATGAATAATCCTTTGTGAGGAATGCCAGTTCCGCATTGGGATGGACAAATCAGGATCTGTGGGTGAGCTGTTGGCTGTTATATTTTGTGTATGATCAGCACCTTAAATTGCACCCTCCACATCATCTCCCAGCACATACTACTGTATCACATGCTAAGCGTAAGCCTCCTGCTCAGCAACCTGTTCCTTCTGTCCCAGGAAACTTGTTGCTTCCCTCATCTTTGTGACTCATTGCTGCCACATTGTCTGCAAAGGATTTGAAAGTCAGAAAATCCCACTTATGGAATGTACTTTTAAGAATGGCCCCAAAGTCTCATGTCAGCCAGTTTTGTAGCCTTTTTTTGCTTTAGTTCACTAGGTGGGATCTGCTTGGCCACAAAATGACTGTTTCTATCTTTCTCTCTCTCTCTAGATTGTCCATTCTAGGAACAATACGGTTTCATGTTGCAGAACTAGTGACAGGATGGAAACAGTCCTCCACTGAAAAATGTTTTCAGAGAAGTGTTTAACTTGCAAGAAGCTCAAGGCCATTGCAAGTTTTCGTACCAACCCCCAGTCAGATCCAGGACGTCCCACCTCAGTGTTAGATCAAGTTGCTCAGAACCACATCCAGCAGCTTTTAACTACCCCTGAGAATGGAGTCTCCACAGTCTCTCTGAGCAGCCTGTCTCCATGCTTGACTAACCTTTCTGTAAAAATTTTGTTTACTAATGTCTAACTTGGATTTCTGCTATTGCTACTTCTCTCCACTGCGCCGTATGTCCCCTCCAAGCCTTTGTATACAACTCTTGGCTTGGTGTTTCCGGAGATGTTTTCTCTTTCCTTGGAACAATCTTCCACTGGATTTGTTCTAACAAGATGTTTGGATTTCTGCTTGACCACTAGGAACAGCTCAGTACAAAAGGTTTAGCCTTTCTGTCACTCATTCCAAGGACTTTCTCCAAGTGCTGTCCACGTTTGTGAATACTGTCAGAATTCTTTCTTTGTCTTTGTTTCAATTGCACATTTTCTGTTTGACATTAATGGTAGCTGGAACTGTGGAGTTTGGCATTTTTTCATTTGTTTTGTAGGCTGACACCAGTCTTCACATTGACTGAAATGTTTCTCAGTGGCATGTCCTTATTCCCCATAAAGATTTCAATACCAGAGTTGGAAAATGTACAAACCTTTCTCATTCCTCCTCTTTCTTCTAACAAAGAACATAAGAAAGGATGTTTTAGAAAGGGACATTTTTTTGTCTTAGCATCATTTTACTGAATAAATGGGGTTTTTGGCATTTATCCAAGGGTGCTAATTGAAAAACAGAATATAAAGTTTTCTGATTGATGACTTCATACCAGGAAAGAAAAAATATTGTTCTGCCTAGAAATTACTTCTGTTTTCTAACTACTGGGAAACCCTTCAGATATATTGAATTTACTAAAATGTAGTGTTTATCCCTTTATGCAACCTTACTGTATGGGTATAAATCTTATTTTCCTAAATGATATTAAAGTAAATGGGCCTGAGGAAGTACTGTTGAAATATTTATCTTCTTTCAGCTGTAAATTTGGCCAGAGAAAAGTTAGGATATTTGGCATTTTACACAGAGAGAAGCTCTAGATTTGCAAAGCTTCATCTCTCTTTCTTCTTCAAAGCCAAGCTCATAAACAAAGGAACTGTTCCCAAACTGTCACCATAATGTCACTCAGTTCCACAAAGTCACCACATCACTTCTATCACTATACAAACTTAATATCATCTGTTGCTAATGCCACAAAAACATTGCATTACCATCATTTTGAAGTGATGACTTTAAATGCAGTCTTTCTGCAATGTTTTGCAGAAAATCACTGTTTTAATAGGAAAACCCTAGAATGAAGTATTATTTTATTAAATATTAATAGCACTTGTAATTTGTCATAATGAAACAATGTTGCTCACTATTAAAACATACTTTTCCCTTTTGTTCTTCCTTATTATTGTCTATTTCATATGAAATGCTAAAAAGTTTTATATGAAGCCAAGACATTGGATAAACAGTTTAGAAAAATTTAAGATTCAATTTAAGATGGACAAATATAAAACTGTACCCTTAAGTAGGAGTCATCCACCTCAGAAATGCAGAATGAAGGCTGAGTGGCTCTGTAGCTTTACTGAAAAAAATTCAGGAAGAAAATGCACCAACATCCTCCTGCTCATGCAGATAAAAAAAAAGATATAAAATTTAGGAATTCTGTCTGCAATGAATATGGAAAGGAATCCTTGTGCTTCTACTGTCATCACTCATCAGACTGGAATTGTAGGAAGATTTTGGTTTGGGACTTCACGATAGATTTGTTTCAGTTGGAAAGAGTCCTAGGGACACCAGTATAACCAGTCTGAGGTTTAGAAATTAGTCTAAGGTTAGTTGTCATGCAGAACTGTAGGTATTACATTGCCTTGCACGGGGAGGCTGTGTGGTGACAAGATCACAACCGTTATAATCTTGGCACAAATAATAGCTGTGAGTGGAAGAAATTCCAGTGGGTGGGAGAAAGCCTTGGGGCTTGATGTTGGTGAGCAAAGGTTGAAAAACTGAGGGCAGTGAAAGAAATTCATGACCAAGTGGTGAGCCAGGCTTTGGCAGAATGAGCTCTGACAGGAACATGCTGGAGACCAGAGCTGTAGTGGGGCTTGAAATAAGGAAAGAGAACTAAGAGAGCGTGGGGAAGAGCAAGGGAGCTGTAAATAGGAAAGGCAGCCAAGCAGCAACCAGTAGAGCAGGTCCGTAACTCACTCATTCAAATTTCCATTTCCATCAATCCCTTTCCTCCTCACCAGCTATAGCCCATTGATGCCTGACAGGGCAGAATTCTAGCCCAGAATCTCACAAACAGGGAAAAGGGCAAAAGTGGCCCCAGCAGGGAGGGAGAAGAATAAAGGATGGGACCAGAAGCAGGACCTGAAACAAAGCACCTCAGAAGAGGTCTTTCTGCTCCTCTTGCTGGCCGATCCACAAGTGCCCAGACAAGCATCCCACAATGTGAGGTGTCCGTGGACTGTGGATTGTGACTATTACTGAGGCTCAGAACAAGATGAGACAGCATGACTGGTTTGGGTGAACTTCTTGCTGATGGAAAGTCAAAAGCCTATGTTGCCTTGCGGTAATAAAATCTCCAGAGAGCTTTTTTCAGGTTAACCACATATTGCTACTGCTCTATGACCACACACAGTCCCAAAGAGCTTCAGTGGCCTGCAGAAAACAGCACGGTTACAACAGTGCCGAGTGAAAGCATCAGCCAATTTCCTCTTTGGGTAGAAACATCCTACAGAATTTGCCAAAAGTTGGAAGAATGGGTTCATGCTTGTCCGTTCTTTTTTCATAGGTTACTTTAGTGTCACAGTGACTCCTGGTTTTCAGTTCCTAACAGGGGATGTGATAATCATGTGGACAGGTCTGAATGCATGGGGAAATACATCAGCGTGATGGACCAAATCCAATCAGTTGTGCTTGCTAATGGCTTAGATGTCTTACAGCCTTTTCTCAGGCTTTGCATGCCCCTGTGACCAAATAAAGTGAGAGGAGAAGGATGCAGCAGCATTTCCACATCAGCTTCCTGCCTTCCAAGTGCCGAGGAACCTGCCTGAAAGCAGTGACCTTAACTGCACTCTCTCTCCTGAAACAGATTCTGTTTGATGGGGAGAAAGAGGAGACAGGTTAGAAGTTGCTCCCGCATGCTTAAGAAAGAAACCTCCCCTTCTGTTCAGGAGCTCTGCAGGAATTTCAGACTCGATTGCATCACGCTTGCCACTTCAAAGCCTTCAGCAACTGATCACACACTTGGAAAATATCAAACCTAACTTAACCTGACATGGTTATCTGTGTAACTCAACCTGTTTGACAGCCTCTCTCCTCAGGGTTGCTGTGGCCTCCTTGTCCTCAGAAATGTCTCTGGGGAAAGAGCAGGCATTTTCTCCCAACATTATTCAGAGTGATAATCACTTGTTTTAAAAGGAAGCACCTTTGTACATTTTCCTTGTGAATGATGCAATTCAGTGTTTCATACAGTGACTTTGTTTTTTTGCTTTGTATTAGAATTAGTTTAAAATACTCTCTAAATGAAGAAAGTAAGTCTTATATCTAGTCGTTATATAAATGATGTCATTTTCATGTATTTTGAATTTATTTGTTATCATCCTAGATCCGATTCATGGAATAGTTCCTGTGATGAGGATGAAAACCAGTCTGCCCCTGGCTGGGGTTTCTTCTGTAGACATTCCACTTGGGGAATGCTTATTGAAGAAATAAGCATTAATAGAGTAACATGAAAATGGAAATTTCTTTATTACCAAGAGTTATCTCACTTGAGCTGTAGGAAACACAGGCTCAAGTTCTGGCTGTAATGAAAATGTACCTAGTGAAATTCACAGAAAGAGTTTCCATGTACCTCCAGAGGGCCTCAGGCTGCACTGACCTGCCTTCAACCCTCTTGATCCAAAATGTCATGCCTGAGGTTTGCTGAAGATGCACTTATCACTAGGGAAATATCGCCCCACCTCCTCTCATCTCTCCTTTGAGAATTCAGATTTTGGGGCATCCTGCTGCTGCTGCAACTGTGGTTCCCACCAGCTTACCAGTGGCTTGTATTAATTAAGTGGCAGTTTTAACAAAATGCGTACCAAGCAACATAATCTTTTGGAGTTGGGGCAAAGCAGCCAGTGCTAGGGGCTGGTGGTATCTCAGTAGCAGCTGTGAGAGCAGCAGGGAGCTCAAAGTTGTGTGTTTACACACAGAGTAAACAAGCAAACAAGCAGCCTCTGTGCATCAGGTACTGTGTAGCTGAAGGTAATAAGCATTCAGTTTGGAAGTGATGGCAGCAACTCCATCCCTGTATCACTGACACTGCGATCAGAGCTCGTCTCACTGATGCTGCAAACGTGCCAGACTCACTCCATTTCACAGCGTGCTGGCTGGACTTGGTCACCATGAGGAGGAGTCATCTGGCCAAGTGTAGGCACCTGTACCATAAATGTCAACTCTTGAATGAGTCATTCTTGGTTGTCTTCACCAATGAAACTCAGAAAAGATTGTTAGGGCAAAACCATCCCACCCACAAACAGTCATCTAAAATCAGTTATTTATACTGCATCCTACAGGATCCTAGATAGCTAAATTGGATATATTTGAAGTCAGTGAGTGTCACCCCAAATATCAGATGTTCTCAGAATGCCATTGCATCTTCTATAGGCTTTCCAGCAGTTATTTCTTAGTCTTTGTGATGGAGCTTTTAACAGATGAAGTTTTTGGAGAATATTGATTCTGTTCTGTAGCCAAAAAGGCATTTTTTCCTTGGAGTTGTTTTAGAAATGTCAGGGAAATTCCAGCAATTGACAGTACTGCAGGTAGCTGGAATATAAGAGGGAAGAAGGGAAGACACAACCTCTGTTATGAATTTAAGGACTTCATGGCTACTGTAATTTGTAGGAAGACTTCTTTAATAGAATTATGGGATTTAAACTGCTGCAGTTGTGTGACTTCGAAATTCTCCACACCTTCTGCACAGTTACACCAAAATACACTTAAAAATCTCACCAGATCAGATCTTTCCATCCATGCTAGTGGTTACCTTTTTACATCATTATGCATGGATTTGAACAATTAATATCAAGCAGAAGGCTAGGTAGAATCAGGACCTTAGCACTGGAATCCCTACAGGAATAGCTAAAGTACACAAAGACTTGAAAAGTAATATAATTGTTTTTCAAGGGCTTAGGAAAATGTGTAACTTGTCTTAAAGGACTTGAAAGTCCACTTCAACAGTTTAGCCTTGTTGAAGTTCTTTAGACCTCTTAGAGATACAACAATCTAAAAAGACAATCAGGGTCTGGCCTTTAAAACTTTTTAATATTTGGTGCTAATGTAAGATGATGGATCGGTGAGCTGAGGGTGTGAATCCTTGTTTTAGCCGTAAGGAGAGAGTGGCAGCAGTGCACACTCCTCTGAAGTGTGATGATAATGTGCCTTAGTCTCCTAACAGATAGGTCCAGATTCTGGGCTCAGCAACACAAATGATGATGCACATCTTCATTCAGGTTAGCAGCTTGGGATATGTGTTGCTGCTTTTGAATCTACTCTCAATGCAGAATAACAACAAAAAATTTAAGAAAATTTTGCCCTTAGGAAAATATTGAGGGTGGTCAGAACTTTTGAAGAGGTTGCCCAGAGAGGTTATGCAATTTCAACACTGCAGATACTAAAATTGTGATAGAATAACAATGAGAAGCCTCTTAAGCTTTGAAATTGGATCTAGCTTCAAAGCTGAATCTACTTTAAACGGAAGTTTGAAGCAGTTGACCTCCAGAAATCCCTTCCAATCTAAATTATTTCATGTTTTCTATTTACTAGTTTCAGCTTGCCTGACCTTACATTTAATGCAACTGTTATGAAATCAATAAGTTATTTGGAATCTGTGGCACTCCTCTCACTTAGAAAAGAAAGTGGCTCTAAATTTCTATTTATAATTCTGCTGGTGGCTTCTTACCCTTAGACATTGCAGCTGAAGCTAAACTTGCTGTTGCATACCAATTACACATTTTGTGATAACAGTGTTAATTAATCCACGTCTACAACAAATCTCTGCAGCTCGTTGCAGGCTGCCTTTCTTTTCTTGGTTTTCGCATTAGTGTGGGTAAATTCTGAAGGTCAAGAGCTTTAGGAGGTCCCTTCTGCTGTAATTTTGTAATCATGGATGAAAGTATACTTACACTTTGAATATTAAAGAATATTTGTTCTTCATTCTGACATCCTATCAGGGCAGAAGCTATTACAGAATTATTAAGCAACAGAGTTGAACAGGGGCCACTGTCCTCCTTCACCACATGCAATGATTACAGCCAGTTGTATAAAGTTGTACTCCTTTCCCCAGGCTCTGTTCTCAATTGCACGAAGGCAAATTCAATTCAGAACATGTACATTCAGCTCCCAGAATAGTGTCTAGGTGAAATTCAGCAATAACAAGTGGTTGCACAAAACGAATTCTGCCTGGATGTTCTCAGACAACCCAGCAAGTCCGTACTGATTTTAAATTTAATAGGTGTTTAATAGAATACACAACCAGTGTGGGAGTGTTGAATGTGTAGAACAAAAAACTACTAATATAACAGTGAATGTCAAAGCAGGCTGGTCCTACAGTATGATTCACACCAGCTCAGAATACTTATTTTGCAGATGAGTCTAGTAGTGTTGTGAGTGTTAATGTTAATAATTGCTCTTGGTTACATTGAAACTGAAATTATTTTAAAAGCAGATAAAAGCTGATGTAATTCAGTTCATCATTAAGATAGCTAAATTTAGAAATCTATACGAAAATTATGTGTCTGAAGTATTCTCGTACTCCATGGAGATCTAGTCAATGGAGGCTTGGAAACAACTCATCTGAAGAGACTGGGACACAATTCAGTTCCTCTCCCACAGGTACCATTTGAGATGCCTCAGGCCATCTGAGACATCTGCACAGGGGTCCCTTCTCTTCTCCCGGCTGAACCCCAACTCTCTCAGTCTGTCTTCACAGGAGAGGTGTTCCAGACCTGTGATACACTTAATGGCTCTCCTCTGAACTAACTCCAACAGGTCCATGTCTTCCCTGTGCTGGGACCCCAGAGCTGGATGCAGTGTTCCAGGTGGGGTCTCAGCAGAGCAGAGCAGAGGGCAGAATCCCCTCCCTGGCCCTGCTGCCCACGCTGCTTTGGATGCAGCCCAGGACATGTTTGGCTTTCTGGGCTGTGAGTGCACATTACTGAGATGTGTCAAGCTTGTCATCTACCAACACCCCCAAGTGCTTCTCCCCAGAGCTGCTCTCTGTGGTCCCAGCAGTCATGCAGCAGCTTGGAGTAAGACAAAAGAGTAACTTACTGTGGAGACAGCAGACCAATACCCTGAGATTCCTTTCTCAACCATCTGAACTGTAGTACAACTGTCTCTGCTGTAGCATTTTCCCATCTAGAATTTTTCTTTTTATTTGTCAAATATTATATCTGCTTATGACGGGCAGCAGCAAAGTGGGAGTCTCCTCTTTACCTCATCTGACCAAGTTTTCTTTCAGTAAAGCATTCGCTTGGCAAGGACAAGGCTTGGAAGTGGTAAGAGGATGTGGTGATTTCCCACTGTGGCTGCTGGCCACATGCCCTTGGTGGGTCACGCCGCTCCACAGCCAGGCAGCTCAGTGGCTGCATTGCTCATGCTGCTCAATTCTGAATCCTTGGTGTGGATCCTCCATGGTTACTGACACTGGACTTCTCAAAGGACTTGGGTGCCTCGTTGCCAAGTGGAAACCTGACTTAGGGAATTAATAATGAGCTCCATGGAGCAACATTCCTAACAGCAGCGATGGGCAGTTTACTGAAAGTGAAAAATAAGTATAATGTGTTAAGGAGACAGGGGAGTGTATAAGAGGAGTAACACTGGAAGACAGTAAAATATCCCAAGACAGCCCTGGAGCTGCTCACAGTTTTAGACAAGGAAAGGATGAAGACAAGCTCCTGGAAAAACAGACAGACACAATAAAACAAAATAGACAGCATTCTTCATACTCAGTCTGTTCAGCCTCTAATACATTACTTTGTGGAAAATGGAGGCAAACACTTTTTTCTTACAAAAAAAGACAAACCCAGAACCAACCCACTTAGAAGTCATTTTTTTTTTTTTAATTTACCTGTAAAAAGAAAGGAGCTTCTAGGTTTACTCAAAAAAGAGAAAAACCAGACAACTCACCTAACCCAGCCAAAGAAACACAGAACAGTTCACAGTAACTCATGAATGTGCTAAATATGCCAGTAAGACATGGATACAAAGCAAGTTTAGTCACAGTGATTCATTGTAGTGTTATTTGTCTTTTTCTCTAACACCCCTGCACACAATGTAGCTATTGTGCCTTAGGGGTAAGCATCACCTTATTTTCATGTTTGCCTGCACTGTCAAGTGCTGTATAAGAACTGGTGTCCTTCAGCCTATATCAAGGTGAGTGGAAGGATTTAGGCTCTTGCTGCTGTGGTTCAGATGCTGCTGTTTTAAGATCTACTTTAAAATGAAGTCATTCACTCTTCTTCTTTTATTTCTCCCCAGCAGCTACAAAGGGTCTCTATAGAGTATTTGATGCAAGAAGCTTGCATTTATATTGTTGAAATCTGGACTGAAACTAGCCCTTGCTTTGCTACTGTGTAGCTGTCTGCACCACACAGAAGGAGCATCACCTCGGTAGTGTCTGGCTGCTGTTTTTGGCAGTAGTTGAGGGCTGGTCATTGCTGGGCATCCTTAAGCTCCACCTGGGATCCGCTCTCCTCTGCATGAGAGCCCTGGGGGCTGAGAGAAGCACCAGCACCAGGCTTGGGGAAAGGTAAGCCATTGGAACGTGACCCTTCATGGGCCTGAAAAAATCACGAGCTATGATTACTCCAAGTTTGAATTCACTTGCAGTCTGGGCTCTGGCACGGAGCTGTTACAGTGCTGGAAATACTCTGGATTTGGACACCACTGCCAGGTCTTGTGAAGCCAAGGAGAATAAGCATCACAGAACAGACTTGCTGCAACTTTGCACACACAGACCGGCCTGCTCTTGTTGACATCTGACTTTTATTCAAATGGTGGCTGCTAACCTTTCCCAGGCATGCTGCTGATAGGCTGGGGGATGAAAACTGAGGCTCCTGGATACCAGAGCAGGCTGCATCTATGATCTATCACATCAGTCTCAAGGACTGTCATTCGTACTTCCTTGCTCCCTGGCGTCTTGTCCCTTGAGCTACCCCAGAGGACAAACACTACCACTAAATGGTTCCCTAACACCTCATAAAGGGTGTCAGTGACTGGTACTAAAATACCTAGTGAATAATCATGGCACTTCTTCAGCTGCTCAGAGTCCCTCCTCCCTACGCACTTAAAAGCACTTCAAAAATGTGCAGGGACTCTGACTGACTGACAAGGTCCTGAATTCTGTTGTAAGAAATGAGCAACCCTTTTCTATTTTCCAGGTGGTATCCCTAATGATCAGAAAACAACTCAAGCTCTGTCAATATTATAAGAACATTTGTTGTTTTATTCTTTTTGGTGGGTACAAAAACCACAGTTTCTTACACAGAACAAGATTATAAATAATATCTGTAACATGAGTGACCCGTAGTCTCTTTTGATTCTACACTGCAGACTGATGAAGTACTCTAAACATTTTATCATTTTGTTTCTTGTATTAGACAGATGCAAATCTGTGGAACATGGAATGATGGAACAGAATGAAGGTAACAGCAAACAAGAGGATGACCAACAAGTTTTATAAAAAAAAAATTGTCTGAATTTTATTACAGTGATGGCATTTTATATCAATTATTGCAATGATTTTTCCCTAAGATGGTTAGAAAAAAGAATTGTGTTGTCCTCTACTGAATTTACATCAGTTAAAAAGCAAGCATGTTTCAATATTCCTCTTTTTCCAAAGAAAATGTAAATAATTTCTTTATTTTTTTCATAGGATTTACATATTTATTATTTTTTTATCACAGTTTAGTGATTCATTTCTACAGCTGAACAGCTGAGTATTCTCCCATTGTATATATTGATGTTCTGGAGACACAGGTTAGCATGTTCATTGACTTCTATAGCTATTTTTCTCTCTTTGTCAAGACAAAGACCAAAATGGTGTCCTTTCTGAGTATGTTCTTCACAGTTTAATGCGCTAAATTGGCAAGTCTTATTAGTTTTAAGTCCACTCAAGTGAAATTTGTTGCTGTTAATACACCCTTCCCAGCCCCCTCCCCCCAACAAAACTAAATTATGAATTTTCCTGATATAAAATCTGAGTTTGGGTTTCCGAGCTGAGCTCATGCACACATTGTTGCTGATGATGTCTGGCGCATTTGGACGTACTTCCCTTTCTCAGCCAAATTACTGGTTCATCAATGACACTCCCATGTCGTTACAGTCTGTGCTGTGTTCCCATCAGTCACCAACACAGTTTGATTAAGGCACTCAATTATTTTTTTGGTTTTTATGGTAGGTCCGATGCAATTACAGCCAATCCTGAACTTTGTCTAATTGCAGTTCCAGTGTGCACGGCCTTCGGGCAGTCGGGAGTCAATACGCGTCCGTTTTCTCCCACACTCCCTGTGATGGATAATCTGGCTTTGTTTCTTATGGCTTCAGAAAAGGTAAGCTAGGTTTGAAGAAGAAGCAGAAGAGAGGAAAGTGTTATAATGTTTCTGTCCTTCAGCCAACCAGGACACAGCAAACACCAAAATACTAAATTTTAGACATCTGCATTTTTTCATGTTAATGTTAAATATAAAAATAGTAATCATCATAAATATAATACATAGCATTTAAGTCTACTGGGGAAAAAATACTAGCAATTCTGAGGGTAAATTTCATTGCAATAAATTGTTACTGATTTAAATATAAAATCTGAATTTGATAATGAAATTAACTGAAGAGGTAATACCTTCACCTAACTAAATTTATATACAGTGAGAAGACCTTTTGGAACCTGAAAGCATTAGCATCTGTGAAGAAAGTCACGCACAGGTGTTTATAGGCTTTGACCTTCAACTAAGAATGACAAGATAAATTATAACTACTGAAAATTGTTTATAAATTGCAATAGCTGTATCAGCAATCCCTGTAGCAATTCCATCATTTAAATATAAAGAAATTATTACCTATTTTCACAGTGCAAATACTTAGTATCAGGAAATCTGAGAACTGTCCTCAAATCTCTTTCATATATATATATTTTCCTACCATTAGAGGAGGTGATAACTTTCAAAGAAAATGTAATTTATTGAGAGAAAATACAGTTTTCTACATTTTTCTACATTATGTCTAAATTTTCCATAAGAGGGTTTAAATTTTTGTTAATTTAAAATCTTTAGTTTCAGGTAAATCAGAACAAAATATCTTGTTTAGGGACCAAATTATTCAAGTAAAGAATCTGGATTTGTTAAAAGATTTATAGTTATGCCATCTAACTTTGGTCAACCAAAAATCAGTAGCCTAATCTAATAGGGCTCTCTCATGTGATTATAAAAAAAGCCAAGATGACTAGTTTAAAGTAAATGATTTCCAGTTAACTAAAATTGGGGTAAGTGTCTAAGGTCAAAGAATGCAGCAAGGCACCCTAAATATACTACACTGAAAGAGATTTCAGAGATAACCATGTTAAGATATTAATTAGTGGGGAAATCTGATATCTAGTCAGGAGAAGCTATGTAAATGGTATGCAGGGATGCAGTCTGAAATACCAGCTGGGAAAAAAGGAAGATGGGAGAGTGCATTCACATAGGAGCAAAGGGATGACAAACATCATAAAGTCATTTTGTTTGCTTTACTACTAATCTCTACATTTTGAACTTTATCCCTCTGAGCCCAGTTTCTCCTTCTGAGGTAAAAGTGAAATCCTGAGCTGGTGTTTGATACGTGGAGTTAATTTTTTATGTCAGTATATAGGGATGAGGAAGAGTCCTTAAAACTCCCAAACATTTCCACTGCTTCTGGTGGACTTCTGTGGAAGTACACCAGTCTAATATTGCATTATTATCAGTAGCTCCTTCAAAAAGAGTTGTCAAAAATATCACTGCTATTTGTGGCACAGCCGGAGCCTGGATTTAAAAGCATCTTTCCAAACCAATTACCCTAAAAACTTCAGCCCTCAAAAGCACCCAAATTCAGGAAAAGGCCTCAGCTTACAAAGGGCATTATGGCATTCCCCTTACACTGAAAAACCTCGGCTTTGGTAAAGGACATCCTTTGAAAACTATCCCTGCTGCCACTGTACTTTGTGACAGGGACTGTTACCAAACATTTCTTGATCTAAAACAACACCCAGATACAAAAAGGGTGGCAGAGGTGATGAGGAAGTGGGGACCTGGGCCTATACATTACAAAAAACTTAGCTACTTCCCAGCAGCAAATAAAAATCTCTTCATTTGCAAAGCACAGACACAATGCAGTGTGGTATAGATCCATGCAGTGCATGTCCTGAGTCCCACTGCAAATGGTAACTGTCCGCAGAAGTGCAGAGAACATCTTCTGGTCAAGGGCAAGAAAAAGCTAAAGCTGCTTTAGTGTGGGAGAGGGATGAGAGTCCAAACCAGATTAGAAAGCAAACTTGGGTGGAAAAGGGACAGCTTACTCCAGATGTGCTAAATTTCCCAGAAAGTCATCACTGTGTGCCAGAGTCTCTCCAGCACATTGATCAGCTACCTGTTCATGGCCATTCAGAGTTTCCCACTGGGAAATCTGAGCGACAGCGCTCAGATTTGTATGGGATATACAAGTTGTATGTAACTGCTTTAGTAGCTCAGTCTAAATAACTTTCTGGCCATTGGCAACACACTCAGGACAGAAAGACAATAAAAGGCATCCAGAGGAAAAAAGAAAAAGAAAAAAAAAATAAAAAAAAGAAGAGAGCACCACTTTCTCAGCAGCCTTCCACAGAAATGCTGTAAGGAAATAACTCTTGTCCTCTTAGTGCAGAGACTAACAACAGCTCAGCAACACACCACAGGACAACTCAGACACTTAAAAAGCCACGAGGAGCAGGTCAAACTTGTACTTGGGACAGTGCCATAAAGCCAAGTAACCAGGTAAGCGTCTGCTCTGCATTTTAAACTATGCTATAGGTAACAGGCCAGGCTAATACTCTGCTTAACTGTGCTGCTATAATTTCAAATTTATGGCCTGAATGCAGAAACAGTTTCAGGAGTGGCTGGGATAAGAGGGAAAAGTCTCAGTATTTACTGTGAATATTATCCAAACCGTGAAAGTCTCCTTGCAGTAAGTGTATGCAGTTAATAGTGATAACGTATTTTTGCATTTGTTATTAGTTTTGATTAAATTAGTTGTGGAATTAATCACGTGAAAGCACTGACTGCCTTGTTCCTAATGGGAAATGGGAATTTTGGCAACTGATATCCTCAGTCTGTGTAATATAAATATCTTAGCCTGTGTGGATTCTTTTGTTGTTCAGGCTCCTCTATTACCTTGGGTCGCATGGAGGTGTCTTTGGCACAAACATCTAAGATGAACTTGTAATGAATTTTTCTCTCTTGGAAGTATACAAGTCAAAGTAAGTACATTACACACTTACTGAGCCATCCTGTAGCACTTCACCTTTTTCTGTAGTTAATTGTAATAATGAAGTTTTTCATTGCTTTTTGTAGTTTTCTAATTAACTTCATTCATTAAACAACAGCACTGGATGGGAGAGCAAGAGAAGGCAGCTGAGCTGGAAGCTGATTCCTGAGCTTCATGGCCTGCTGAGAAGGCCATGGAGAGGCAGTGGTGGTGGCTGGCTGGATACTGGGACAACCCTTTCAAAAGCCTGTGGGTTTGGGGTGAGGAAGGCAGCAGGGCTGTGCCTTAGAGCAGCTGGAGAGAAGGATGTTAAGCTCCTCACTGCTCTTGGTATCAGCTCCACTTGTACACTAAGGGCTTAATACTAATGGAAAAACTGCTGCCCAGAGGAAGAGGATTGCTCCCTCCTTAAAGCAAATTTTCTTCCATGGCCTCAGCAGATGCAACTGCCTGTCAGCCCTTCTGAATGTCTTTATCCCACACATATACTAGTCCATTATCATACAGACCAGTCCAGACATACAGACTAGTGCTTCATTTTCATTTTCAGCTGCCTCACACGCAGGGTGAAATTTCCCTGAGGTAACTCACGTTTGACTGGATGAAACTAAAATAAAAGTCATGGTAATGAATATTAATTGTCAAGAGGGTTATTTAAGCTATTTTATATTAGTTTACTACATATACCATTAAAACTATTTAATGTTAGCTAAAAAATTCGGTGTGTTGGTTACTCATGCAGGTTAGAACCACCAAGCATATTTCTATATTAGCAGGTTTTAGTTCTAATAAGATCTCTTTACTCCTTGGATAAATAAACATATCAAAGGTTTCAAAATGCCTAAGACAGACAGGAATATGAGCAGCCATCACTGTGGGCTCAGCAATGCTGCCAGCTGAGCAGGGGTTTATGACCAGCATGGGTATGAACAGATGGCATAGTCCCCCTGTGCAGTGTGGCACACAGGAACCTCTCACTGCCAGTGTGCCCAGGAGAGGATGACTGGGCCTTGGCAGTCTTCCACATTTCAGCATAAGCATTTTTACAACAAGTTCACTTGAAATTTCTCAGGTAAATATTGCATCAAATAAGGAGAAAAGAATTTCAGGAGTCTGTAAATATTTGTTCAAAATCCTTGTGACTTGTTTTGTGAATTTTAAAAAAGTCTGCACCCTAAAATGTTAACTATCAGAAGTTCTGACTGACCCAAAAATGAATTTGATGACCCAAAAATAAAATGCAACATTTTTGTATATTTTTTTGTGTTGTTTAAAATATATTTTTCCAATAGGAATTCATCTCTGTGTTACAACAAGTCCCACAGAAATCCAAGCTTTAAAGAAAGGTACTTACGATCCTTCCTCTAAATACAAAACTTAGTTAGCTCTATTTTTTTATTACAAGAAAACACTAAGACTAAAAAATTTCTACAAGTATAATCTGTGTCTGTTGCACTGGAATCACAGAGCTGGGTGGCAACTGTGGGGATTGTCAAGTCATGCCAAGTTTAGCATGCTCAGCCAATTTGGGTCAGGTCAGTATTTGAATGAAAGCTTAATTTTTTTGTCTGCTTTTTTAAAGACTGTATTTTGAATGCATTGCACTCTGTAAACTTGATAAGAAATATGTTTTCTGGGTTTCCTACTTTTATACCAGCCTGGGGACACTCTCAGTTGTGAGCACATCACTAAAGAATTTAAAGGAAAAAAGCACCCTTCACTTGCATTTTGCACAATGACTTGCACAGGATTACTTCTTTTTAAGGCCCTTATTACTGACAGTAGGGAGTGGACTTGGGAGATTACTATTAGCATCTGGAAGTCCTGGTTCCCAGTTCAGAGTAATGAACACTGGCCTATACTCTTGGAGTCCCCTAACACATACTATGGCTGACATTTTCACTAGTGAACGAAGTGCACAGCTAACACTTTTTTATTTTTACGTGGGGAACCTGGCAGCTCTGTTACAATTAGAATATACCCAGGGTCATGACTCCTTCTAGAACAGGGAAGAAAAGAAAGCTACACAGAACAGTGTGGTGGGGACAGTTTCCCAGCCAGCCCCCTCCCTCGCGCCCCGAGAACCCACCTATTCCTCGCAGCGCTCCAGCTATCATGCTCAAACAGCATTCTCTGCTCACTCTGTGTTTGCTCTGTACTGTATGGTTCGGTATTGTACCGGCTGTGCCTTTAGGCTGTAAGCTCCTCGGGACAGGGACCTGTTATGTGTTTGGCACACTTCACCTATTGTACAGCGCCGTCTACTCCAGCGCTATATAAATAACAAATAAAAAATAATAAGTGTATCTCCAGTTGTTTCCTACAAGCATTTTTTTTTTCTAGGTGGCATCGTAAGTATTAAATTATTAATCTCATTTTCCTAGATTTGTGTTTCCTACTTCCACTATAGGGATGGCTCAGTGATTTCAGGAAAATGTAGCTGAAGATTTTTGTTAACAGAGGAGACATGTGCCTTGCTATCTGCAAGGGCAAGGGAGCCCTAGCATGACAGGGTAGGGTGCTAGCTGCACATTCACTTATATAGCAGCCAGCATAGCTGGGGAGCTACGTAAAAGTTATATTTAGAAGCTCAATTTGCTGCTGCGTGCCATTTCCAAAGGTCAGAGAGTTGATTTGTCTAATGATTAGTTGGCAAGATACTCACTGTACGGATGAGAGCAAGTACATTAGTAAACCATCCCTGCACACCTACTCAGGGGAGCTATGCAGGATGCAGCTCAGCAGCATCAGCGCTTCAGCCTCCAAAATCACTGCATGAATGTCTGAAATACACTAGTCTTGACCTAGGTAAGGGGGTTTGTTACTGAAAGCTGAGGATGATAATCAAGGTCTATTCACTGGTTAGTGACTCTTTGTGTCTATTACAGTGGGCAAAAGTTGACCTGAAGCAGGATATTGGGGGAAAAAAAAACAATAACAAAAAAAAAAAGCCACACAATTAGCATAAAACATGTATCAAAGGGAGGGTGAAGGAACAGGGAAGGGAGGACGGAGAGAAGGTAAAACAACATTTAGACTTCTTGTAACAGTGCCTTTTCTTCCATTAGGTTAACTATGGTTCAGTGATGTTGCCTATCCTAAATCTTGGTTACAGATAGGGCCAACATCAAATAATATAGGCTTGCAGAAATTTTTCACTAATAGAGTGCAAACCTCTCGGAAAACAGACTTTCCATTCAAGTACTGAAAAATTGGCCCTCTGGATATTTTTTACTTTCTCATTTAAAACAGTTGCCATTTCTCAACTGATTTGACAACTTTGAATTGTTTAAAATGTATTTTTCGTGTTAAAAATTCCTTGCAATGCAGATGTCTATTAGCAACATAGAATAATATACTGTACATCTGCAGCCAAAAGAACTGAACCACTTTGCACTGAAGTTTTCCAAAATATAAAGCTCTGTTCAGAAGCAAGCGCCACTAGACAGACATGTCACAACACTGCGTTACAAGATGCATCACCCACTCGCTGTAGTAGGCCCTAAGTCCTACCCCTAAATTTTAATACTTTCGGTTCCATATACGTTGTAACCTTCTCTATAAGTTGCTAAATTCTGGGTATTCTGCGAGGAAGTTGGGTTAAAAGTCTGTGCACTCTTTGCCACCTTCATTCGTTTTGCCTCTGCCCTGGACTTGTAACAGAACTCTATCAAAGCCACCAGCATTGCCAAGCCCAAGCCTCCAACCAGAATGTAGAAGACTCCAGCAACGTTGCTGAGACTCAAGGCACTCGTCTTGTCCTGGGAAAACAGAAGTGACACAGTTAACCCTGGAAAATGGATCCCGAGAAGCACAAACCACACACTAAAACATTAGAAATAGACAAATAACAATGTTTAGCTGAAATTTAATGACAGTTGTTCACATACTTTAGCAAAATTTGACCTATCTGGATCTACAAAATATATTTTAAGCAACTAGGTTTCCTGACTGGCATAAAAAGTATTCTAATTATATTGCCAACATATCAGGATGTCATTGCTTGCTTACTGCAAAGCATTACTTCTATTATGTAGAGAACTAAATAATGACATGTCTAGCTCTCTTTAGGGGACACTTCAGCACTGATATGAAATGGCATTTAGGCAAAGCTCTTCAGAAGCCTCGGAATCCAGAAATCCATTTATATCAGACAAGACTCTGCTTGATCTTTACAAAAACCAGTAATTATACTTGTGATAGGCACTGCTGTTAATTTAAAAGATCCAGACTGAGCTTCTGATACTTAAACAACAGGTGAAAATAACATGTGAGGCTTAAGTTCTTTCTTTGAACAAACACTTCCTTTGAAAGTGCACACTGTACCATACATATTGTGATATATTTGCCTCTTACCTATTATTGTATTTTGGATTTATTTTACAATAGATACAGTTCTGGAATATGCCCATGGACTACTAAGCTCAGTAAAATATACTTCTAAATACCAATTTATGCAGTTTTATACATTATTCATGATTTAGATAAAAGTGAGGATTTTTTTTAGCAAATTATTAAATATACATAATTTTACAAACAATCACCTTCTTGGGTGTACTGTAGTAAATAACTATTCTACATTTCTCTATACTTCACTGCTTAGTTATGAAGCACATTTTTTTGACTTGAAATCCATGTGCTTTTTTAGCATAGTTCTCAAGGAACTCTCAGGATTGACTTCATATGCTACATCGTGTGCCTTAAAATACTTATAAAGCTTTATTCTTATGCAGACTATATAATCTTTAGCTAAAGTAAGGAGAGTACTTAACTTCTGATCGTAATCTCTATGAAATTTTAACTTACGAAGAACGCAAAAAATCTGAAAGTTTAATTTAAAGAGGCACTATTCATAGTGTAATCAGTAGATTAGCACAGTAAAGGTTCCCATGGATGCACAGAGGTGACTGGAGCTTATAGCCAGGTTCTGCTTTGTCTGTGCCTTTTTAGCTGGCTCGGAGGAGTCTCAGTATCTTGGAGATGACTGTTCCTCTGGTGGCAATTGCTAACATGATGCTTGCAAACAAGGAGGAGGCAGGACTGAGAAAGACCTGCCCTAATGTAGGTGGTGGGTTGAGGCCTTCTCAGCTGTTATTTACAGGTACTCTGTCATCCTCCTAAACCATTTTCACTCCTTTTTTCAGAGCACTTGCCAGAAAAAGAAAAATGTGTTGAAAGCTTGTTTCCCACACTAATTTTATCAAGATAAGTCTCGGGACATGCAGGCAGCAAGCAGTCAGTGCTTGTCATTCTTTCCTCTTAGCTATGGCTGCAGAGGTTGGCATGGAGTCAGGTACTGTGAAGAAATGTCAGACTCCCCAAATACAGGGCTGACACTGACTGTGGTGTTTCCCAACCATCAGAAAATACCTGGTTCTGGGTCTGTCCCCATATAAGGAAGGAACTGCCAGCTCCCTGGAACTATAAGGATTACTGTTTGGGTATGGACTATGATAAACACTGGAAGCTGTAGAAACTTTTAATTACTGAAGCCTTTCACTTCAAAGCTCAAGTTAAGTTTTCCTTGGCCCCTAAGGAGCCAGGGACATCCTCAAAGGCAGCCAGACACCACCTTCCTGGCCAGCAATGAAAGGCAATCCTTCCTGTGAGTATTTCTCCTCTTCAGAATACTGCTGAGGTAGGCCAGCTGCAAAAGAAGGTGTGAAGGGACATTTCCTAAGTAGTCAGTGGGAAAAGTTTATCCCTTCCAGGCAGGAAGGAAGCAACTAATCCAGCCTGCCTCTTCCAAACCCAAACATCTGCTTTGTATTTCTTCAAGAGATGCCCTGAATATGTGGGATGATGTTCGGTGATTTACATCACTGAAGACTTTAAAATGCAATAGTGCTTCCTTAAATTAAAGTGTGACCCCCATCAAGAGGGGCCAAAGCCGATTCATTCAGTGTCTACAGCTGCTTATTTTATTTCTATGTCATTTTGTTTATTACTTCCTCTACTGCTTTGTGAACACGATAGTAGGTCCCGAACTGTAGCGACTGACCTTACTTCCAGAGTCCTTGGGTCCACATTCACCTTTATCGTACCACCATTTGTTTTTCAGCTTGTCTAAGACGCCTGCCTCACTGAGTTTCAAAACGGCAAGGTTTACAGGAGTTCTTCACGTGGAAAATAACATAAATAACATTATATATGTTATTTTATGTTATTCAAGTAAAACTACATAGAATCGCATTGCAAAGTGACAGAGCAGAGGCCACAGTGGGTGCTATGTCATGTACTGTTGGCCCAGGTTTAGAGACAGACATAAGACCGGGACCTGCTCCATCGCTTTAGGTAACAGGCACATACTGCTGGGGAAGATTTGTAAATAAATAGTATGCAATTACTGTGAACCCAAAACTATTGGCTTAAACATATTAACAACATACCCTTCAGAGATATATGTAAGAGAACTGCATATATGACTTATGAAACATTAATTTGTGTTCCTTGCTTTCAATCTATTTTTAGTTTGTATGCATACAAACTAATAATATGATTAGGCCATAGGTATTTCATTTACTGCCCTCAAAATTATCCTGGCAAGAAAAGAAGATGCTTCCTGCAGTGTGCTGCCCATAATCATTTGGCACTGCCCTGTAATAGGAAGTCTGTCTGCAAAGAATTCAGGGGGAGAGCTGCAAAGATCCTCTTATCCCTAGCTAAGAAGAATAGTGAGTCTTCAGTTTTCATTTCCTGTTTCAACATTATTTTAAAATTCAAAGTTTTTCCTTAAATCTCACTTATTCATGTCAATATTTCAAGGGTCCCAGGCTGATGATACATTTCTACTTGGAACAGCTTTTTTTTTACTGGCGGCATTTGCTGTGGGTGACGTAACAGAGTTTAATACTGAAATGAAACCCAATCCAATGCCTCCAAATCATGAAATGCTATGGGTTTACACTGAAGTTGCTTAAACTCATTGACTAATCTCAGAGTATTATGTTAATGCCCCACTTCCTGCAGATCTACCACTATATGTTTTTAAAAAGTATCAAATTATTAACAGACTTATTTTATGTACTTTCCACCTTAAATCATTGTCCAATTCTTAATATGGTAGGCATTTGGATATCTATTTATGTGCAGGTGTGCATGCAAATACAATATGTATTAGGGAAGCAGGGAGATAAGCAGAAGTGGCATGTGATAGCCTTCTGGTGATGTTAAATGATATGATCCTGTGTGTGCCAGCAGATTCCTATGGGAAAATTTATCTTCCATAATATGCCATAATCCAAGAATTACTAAAACATTAACTTATGAATTCAAGGCTTAATAAATAAATAACCAGTGCAAACATTAATTAGTATAGTGTAACTGAACCTACTACAATAGTTTCCATTGAAGAGAAAAGGGGCTTGTTACACTCGATAACTGGTTTAACTGGAAATCCCCAAATGTTTATGTATTAATATATTTGTGCAGGTTTGTATATATCTATTTAATACACAACAGCTTCTGAGCCCTGTATACTATTCTTAGCTTTAGGGACCCTGGCTCTTCATATATTCTGAGTGCTCTTTCTATATGTACCTAAAGCAGGGGGATTCACCTCATCTCAATTTTTCACCGCTAAATTGTGCCTCAAGCTTTGTCTGTCTGTCTAGACCTCCCTGCAGTTAATGGAAAAAGGTAGGTACCTCTGAATGGTGGGCTTTGATACCAGTTTTAACAAAGGATGATGCTGAGATGCCTGTCTCTTCATTTACTGCTGAGGAAGCCTTGGTGCCTCGGAGAAATTTTTGACAGCCACAGTTGGGTGACAGGATTTCCCAGGAACTCTCAAGTGATCACTCTAAGTAAAGGAAAAGCTACATCCACTTTCCAAATCCCACACATTTAATTCATATGCAATACTCTGCTTCTAGAAGTGAAAATGCCCATTTCTTGCTCTTTTCCAGTATTCAAACTTACATTTTGCCTTCAGGCTTCTGGCAGCAGGCTGTGCAGGTTGACAGTGGAACATGAGAGTCCCACAGCTGTGAAATGAGTGGGTTTTGGGTGCTGGCAAGTTGCCTGTCAACACGATCCTCTGTTGGCTTCTAGTACAAGTGTAAAATAATTAATATTATTTGAATAGCTGTCATCTGTAACATGTCATGCACTGGCACTGAGCCACATTCCAGGGCTCCTAAATCCCATCAGTGTAACAGGGCTGGTTATGACAAAGGTAAGGGGCATACAGGTACTGTTCTCACTTGGAAAATCAGAAGCCTATGGAGCTGTTGCAGATTAAACTGATTAACTGATAACTAGGAATAGATATGAACTATCAAGGCCACCAGCAAGGTGGGAACAAGTCAGAAAACAGATGTCTCCATGTCCTTTGCTTCTTTTTTTTTTCAGCACTTACAGTTTAGGCATATAAAGCCTGAAACAGGTGGGGACTTTTTTCTTTTTTGCAACTGTAGTTCCTTTAATGCATCCTTTCTGCATTGTCTCTGCAAGGACAGTCTCAGGTTTTCCTTTGGGAAAAACAATCAATTTCACACTTTAAATTGCCACACTATCCTCAGTTTATAACTTGTCTCAATGGCAATGGTAAGCAGAGAAAATTCCCACTTTTCACGGGGATACAGCAGTGATGTGACTAAGGCCAGGCCCTTGTTTGTCCTCTCCACTAATTTTACTGGAAAACTTTCTGAACGAAGGCGCTGCTGAAGCTCAAGAAATCCTGTTCTCTGCCCCTCACTTTCTCGCTTGCGTTAGCAAGCCTGTGTGACATGTTCTTCACATCTGCCTTCAGACAGTCCCAGCTGTGATGAGGGAGAAGCATTCTGAGAAAAACTTAAAATTATGTATTTAAAAATTTTTAAAATATTTTACTTTCCAAACAGAATTTTTGTCCTGATTTAAATCAGCCAGCTGTGATGGGAAATTCACATGGTCCAATACAAGAAGCCCGGACTAAGGGGCTGCAGAGTGGAAAAGGAAGATTTTTTGCTTATGTTTTTCAGAATTACAGCATATATACACCTCTTTACAATCACAGTAAGTGATTGCAGGTGTAGTGAATTTTAACATATTTTAGGCTTTTTGTTTGTTTGATTGATTTTAGTAGGAGATTTTCAACATCTCTTATGGGAGATGCATGTCCAGATCACCTAGGCTCTTGGGGCAAGTCACATATTTTGACTGTGTCAGTCATCAACTCAGAGACTACAGCTTGTTACTACATTGCTCACACAATCAGTTGGTGAATAGTCCCACTGATATTAAAGGGGATAGAAAAGAAAAATTTGGTATGGTTTGCTGTATGTGAGCAAGAGTGATGTACTGAAGTCATATACAGGGGATAAATTCAGCATTTATAATTAAATTTCCCATCTAAGTTCAGTACTGCATACTTAATATGGCAGTGGAAAATGTCTATATATTTGGGTTTTGTTCAAGTTGCTTAGTGATTCTTGAATTACTAATGTTGGGCTAAATCTTCAACTAAACTGGCACAGTTTATGAAAATCAGTGTAGTTTTTTTTTCCAGTGTACAACTGCTGAGAATCTCTGTTGTTGTATACAAACAGGATCTAACTGCCTCAAGTTCATGTAAGGATAATATATGGAAATAATAACTAAAATTGCCCTTTATCTATGGAGAAGAGTTTGCCCCATGTAGCCATAGTGCTAAACTGCTGTGTGACAGCACAGGAGACCCTGTTCTTCACCCATGTGCTGAAGTTGGTGTTGGCATAGCCCGACCTGGGCACAGGGACACTGGTTTGCCAACCTTTCATCATGTTCTCAGCCCTTCTACCTCCTCTCATGGCTTCTTACTCATTTCCTCCTATCCTGTCATCAATCACTTGCTGTTGGAAGGGCTGTTTTTTAAGAGCCTCAGGCGGGATTTTGAGCCAGCAACATCAGCAAAATCACAGTGCTTTAAAATGGCATTAATGAAGTTCTGAATTAGCTGTGTTCAGGACAACAAATGGGCAATTATAACATTTAAATCACAATACTGAGTGATTCTGAAAGCAATATAGAATTCTGGTACACTAGGATTTTAAAAGTGCAATCATGGGTGTACTTGAGGAGCATTTTCATTATCCACTCATGGCTGAGCCATTAATTAAGTGTAAGGTCAGCCTCATCAGCTGAGTGAAAAAAAACATGGGCCACTGTGTTCTCCGGAGGGCTGCCAGCAGAGGCTGGAAAGGATCTTCATCAGCACAGCTTCTGTCCACTCACATATTTATGAAAAAAATGGAGCAAAGTGACAGAAACTGTATTTCAGTACCTTCCCACGCACTACATGAAATGATGGCATACAGTTAGGATCTGAGGATGACTTGGGCGACTCACTTTTATCTTCAACCATGAGCTAATCAATCAGATCTCTAAACCACAAGTGGTTCACACAGGGCAGTTTTCTGAACTGTCTTTCTGAGTTTTGGAAGTTTGTCCCTTAAAGGGAACAATAAGTGGGGAGGCTAGACGTGACCTTTTAAGAGCAGAGAATGGAGGTAGGAGACATCTTGTTTTACAGAGCAATACAAGCCTTTGGAGAACAGCTGAACTCTCATGAAGCTCCCTCATTTCCATAGTCCTCTGTACTATCATGAAGGGTTATTGTGGGTCTAGTCTCTCATATTCTGACTAATGAATCTCAAATAGTAACAGCACAGTTATCAGTCAAGCTTCAGGTGCTGTATTTATTTCAGGAGAAGAGGAGTTTCTTATTCTCATTTATGAGAGTGCAAAGCCCTGTAATTTAAACTGGAGCTTCTGAAAAACCTCAGGGTTTGTTCTCTTTAAATTCATACAGTGAAAAGAAGTATTCTTAAGCTTCTTAAGAAGGTAAGAAATTAGTTCAGGACTTATTGGTAGCTATCAGGTTTACAAAAGTAGTGCACAGTGTCCTGCTTGTTCCACTAATGATAATTTGCTAGCAGAAAAAAATTAAAATACTTAGAGCTCCATTAATTCAGTAGAAAGGGTCTGGACTTCAATTGATCAAGACTGTTTCTGAACAAGGAAATGAATTTTAGAGATGATAAATGGCTAAGTAACCCTTTGGGGAATCAGCCTGGCTGCAGTTTATAACCCAAGACCAGATGCTGCTGCGTTGCAGACTTTGAGAAGCGTGGGAATGCCTGCTCACCTGCATGATGTGCCTGGTTCTACCAAACATGGGCAGTGCAGGCACATGATAGACCTGGAGCTCCCCAGGACCACTGGTACTGCCTACTCACTCAGCTGTGCCTGGGAAAAATTATGGTAAAATCGGCCCAAGGTCAGATGAATGCTCATGGCAGGCTGTATATAGTCCCAGAACCACGGGTTGAGCTCCATCATGTTCTCCATCCTTTGCTAACCCTGTTCTGCCCACCACATTGTCTGTTGTATCCTGAACTGCCTGTGTCACCTATTGTTGATTTCCACTGGCAACGTGTTCCTTCCTCCCTCCTGCATTCACAGGTCCCCTGTTTCTCCTCAAACCGCATTCCTTGCCTTTCTTTTCTACTTGTTCCCCCCAACTCCTTTTTCTGTCACTTTCCACCACACCAAACTTGCTCCTTCAGCACTTCCAGACATTTCCTGGTAAAACCCTGCCTGTCCTTCTACCATGAGCTGCTCCCTTTTTCTCCTGCTTCATGACTCACAGCATCTGTGGCTGGTAATCAGGGAAAGTAAGTTAAAAACATTCTTAGTTTGCTATCTAGTTTTCATTTCAGTTTGCAACCAGTGTAGGCTTGTGAGGAGGATATTCTAAGAAATTTGAGGTACTTTAATGATTTTATTCTCTGCCTATGACATTAAAAAAAAATTAAATAAATACCCCTTCCCCAGTAATGCAAAAGTTCAGGCTTGAGTGGAGGTAAGTGCTATTAGGTCTAATCTATCTGAACACTTTGGAAGAGAAAATAGAGACCATTTTTGAAACTGACTGCTGGCAAGCAGAGCGGTGTGGGGAAAAATAGGTAGAGCAGCAGGATTGAAGGCAAAGTGAAGAGGATTAGGAGACCAGTTCTGGGTGAGTGCAGGACAGCCCAAGGGATGGTCCCTGAGGCCAGGACACAGCACGAAAGAGTAGGACGACTAAAGAAGGAGGGAAAATAGTAAGAAAAAATATATGTAGGCAACTGTAAAGAAAGCTATGTAAACTGTGTTTGAAAAATCAGTCAAATTTAATCATCTGTATCTGACTAGTTCTGTGCCCACACAGCTACCTGTGCAGTATTCTTTAATGTATTGTTCACACACAAGCACATAAATAAATATTATTACATGCTACCTGGAACAGAAGGGGTATTTTTAATACTTCAATTCTCCCCCACTTCACCACCTTCCACATGTTTTGCTTCTTTTCAGCATCAGGCAGTTTCTCAAAAGAAGCTGTGAGAAGGCAAGGAAGTATTGGTACTGGCCATATGGAAGACAGGGGAAAGCAGAAAGAATATGAAGCTGTTAACACCTTAGCCTAGCATGCAGCTAAAATTCCTGTCTGATAAATTCTGGTAAATTATGCCTAGGGAACCACCATGGGTTTCAGTTTGTTGGAAAGATATCAGAAAATGTCAGCATGAAGATACTTTATCTGAAATTTTTCTCCCTATTTTGGATACTTGCGAAAATTGTAATCTGTACCAGTATTTTTTGTGTCAATAGTGGATTCCTGAGCCTGGACCATACATTAAATTATCCCTCAGAGATAGTCACACTGATTTTTTGCCCTTTTCCTCTAATGTCATTGAAAAATATTCTGAGTAGTACCACATAGTAGGAAAAAAGTCTTAGCTGGTGAGCAGGCTTCTGAAGCTATTTCACTGCTTGTTCATAAGAGCAAGCTTGGAAAAGGCTCACCACAATTTCAGAAGATGCAGGTTTCTGAAAACTGGTGATAGATCTCACCCCAGAGACCATTTATGAGTTCCCCTTGGGGTGCTTAAAAAAATGCAAATATTTTTGCTTTGACAGTAATTGCATACACCTCGGTTTCAGCTGCAGGTACCAGCAGTGCTGTGCTACTGGTGAAGCTGTTTTGTCACAGGTAAGACCCCAGCAGATGCACCAATTACTTCACATACTGTTTACCCGCTTTTGGTGACATTGAGGCTAACCTTGGAGTCACCTCCCCCGCTGCCACATTCTCCTTTGTCGTACCACCATTTGTTTTTCAATTTGTCCAAGAGGCCTTGTTCATTCAGTTTTAAAACTGCGAGGTTAACAGCATTTCTTGAAACGATAAAACATATTTTGTAAGAAACTGCACAGCTGTTAAGATGTTAGAAGGAATGAGGACTTAAGCTGTTTATAAGCTTGATCCACACACTAAATAAACCTCTCATTTCCATATTTCAAAGCCTTTGGCAGCACAAATAATTGTGGTTACTTCCAAATGTGAAAAATATGTTTCCACTTTGTAGAAATGATTTTCAGAACAGCTTGGATTTTAATGCAAAAATTCTATCAACCAACCCAAACTATTTTTGCAAAATGATGATAAAATTCTGCCTGGAATTAAAAACAATGTACACAGATTTATTTGAATCTATATTTAAAGTACGTTCAGTGTGGGCCAGGCTGTTTTTCCAAGCATATGAGAAAATGTATCCCCACGTACTAAAGAGGCAAGATCCAGACTGCCTGTGCTAGACACTGCCAGTCAGTCACCACAGCCCTGACATGTGGCGTTTCAGAATGATCCCTCACGAGCTATGGATTAGGGCTGCAGAAACAGGCCATGGGAGGAAGAGCTGAGGAGCACGAACAGCTCCCACACTGACTAAGGGGCTGTCCAGAGCCAGTCAATAGAAAGCATCGGACAGATGTGCACAGAGGTCTGCCTGAAGCCCTGCTGTTGGCACATCTGTACATTGGGATGCAGGCTCTAGAGTCCTGCTCCCCTTGCACACTAGAGACTCAGCTGAAAGGCACGACCTGGGGTCTATCTTAGCGCCATGACTCCAGGGACTGCCCTGCTGTTCTGGGAGAGCACCCTATGTCCCAGCCCAAAGAGCACCTGTGCTGTGGAGGAGAAAGGTGGTCGAGAAGGGTGTCTGCACTGGGGAAACCTGGGAACAGCGCAGTCAAACTGAAGCTCAAGCAGTGGGAAGAGCAAAGTCAGCCAGTTAGCTGAGTGCTGAGAGACAAGGTTTTTTAGACATCCTGAGGACTTTTCCCTGGAGAGTTTATACATGTTATGCTACCACTGGATGAAAGACAAATCCTGCTTTGTGAGCAGCACAGTGGCATGGGCACAACAGACTGAAAGGGGTTCTGTGAGCCTGGTGTCCTCCATATCATGTTTAAATGCTCTTTTTTTCAGAAGAGAGTAACACCTGAGAGACACTTTGGATCTGTGCAGGCAGAGGGGCATTGCCAACATGAAGGCTAAAGCACAGAACCACTGCTTCTGTATGAACTCAAAGCTGCTGGGATTGTACTGAAACTCAGCCGAGAACTTGAACACAGCTGGTCCTAGGAGGCAGGTGCTTCTGTGTGTGCTCAGAGGTTTCCCATTAGCTGTCCAGATGGCAGAGATTAGACAGTGTAGCTGTTAGACACCGCACAAACCCGAATGTAAGGCATCTGGATTTACGATAGTGGCTATAGTCACTATATAACATTTTAAAATCAGTTGATAACTTATCTGCCAAGGTATTTATGCAGTCTTCATCTCCAAAGGAAACATTGCACTTGTTTAGGTGTACGACTTCCTATCTGTATTACTAAGACCCTAAACAGCCACATATCCTAATGATATACAACTACATCAGTATCAGTAAAATTGTATCTTCCTAATTTTATGTCCAGAGGTCCCTAGTGCATCCATGCCTACCAGGCATGAACACTCTCTCTGATGGGTGTCTGCCCAGGCTTGCTTGTGGATCTGCAGAGGCACATGGCCCAGTGGCACAATTAATCTCCAAAGTATTGTGAGGTGTCAGTAGCCCAACTACTGTTTTTTGGGGATGATATGGGGTTCAGAAAGATGGAGTTTCTCTCTCTGAATTGGTTTAACGCTCTCAAGATCTGTCTGTCAGGACCAAGTGCGATATGACAAGAACTATGACTGTCAATGGCATCTTCACTTCAACAACAATGAGGGGATGCAACACCTTCAAAGCACTCGGAGATGGGCCAGGAAGAGATCCTCTGGCAGCAGCGCTCGATCACATCATACAGCATCAGAAGACACTGGGGCTTGTGATTCAGCCTCTCTAGAGATGGCTGGTCTCTGGTTCCTGGGGGTCCTTTCTGGCCTTAGAATGGGAATTTTCCCCTCACTTATTAAGAGAGATATTTTCCTGGCAAACAGGTACAGACAATGGTACTTCGCAGCTTATGGAGAGTCCTTTACTACACTGGTCCATCTGTGGGACAAATGTCAGCTTCAGGACAAACCTTTACTGTCTTCTAGTAACAGCTTTTCATAGAGCTCCTCCTGGATGAAAGACAGGTCCTTGCTGGCTGGTCAGGAAGTAATTGTTTAGAAACTGTTTGTGCGTAGATCTGATGTTACCTAACTTCACTGCAGTTAGATTTATATGAGATTTGCAATAGAGATAAAGTAATTGCTTATCTGTCCCTGAAAGTGAAAATGAGAACTACAGGCTGTAGTGGGAGTGATAACAGAATGCTCTTTGTGGATAAATCTTTAAGGGGAATTTAGCAGCCAGGCTGACAAATGTGATTTTGTATAAGTGCTCTAATTATGGTTCACACTCCAGAGGGAGCAAAGCAATTGCAAAATTGGAATGAAAGTGTTCATTTGTCCCTTTTGTTCTTGGAAGCAATTGCTTTTGAACCAGTCATATTTACTACAGATTTTTCATACTCAGCTTTTAATTACAAAGCCTGTGCTTTCAGTCTGTTTGCCCCATTCAGAAAGGTAACTCTATGACCACTTAACAGACAGATTTCCAGTACACTAAACATAAATGTTACCTTTTTAAGGACACTGGGACTGGGCCACAGATGAAAGATGATCCTGGAAACACTGACGCTGAACAACATTACTTATTCTGAAAATGGCTTAGATATATATCTGGAGTCTGCTGTCTACAAAGTCAATGTCAAAATTCACTTCAACAGGATCCAAACCAATGTCTAATTTAATGCTGCTACATCAAATTGTCACACTGGGCAGCAATAACATAAGCAGCTGCTTTGACAGTTGTACAGATGCAGGCAGGATTGATCACTCCCATGAAAAATGAAATGTATCTCAAGGAATATCACTAACTCTCAATTCAACAAACCACTTAATCTCAGTCTGATTTTAAAGCAGATGGGAAGCACTATCAATCTGTCTATCTGAAAAAAGCATCTTCAAACTATTTCCTCTAAGCTGTAGTCTCTCAAGTGTGAACATTAAAGCTCACCAAATTAGACAAACTCCTTATGCTAAAATTCTTAGAAAGTTTTTTTCTTTTTAATCTTTTTTTTGGATGAAGATGTTGCTTGATAATTTAAAATTAATTTTCTGGAATAATTTTTGAATATTTTTTTTTCAAGATAGTGTCTACTTACACCTTTCATTTCGATATTCCAAGATGAATTAAAAACAACTAGGTGATGTCTTTGACAACTAACATAAGTTTTTCATGTTTAGTTTTCGTGTTGAAGGGAAAGAGCTTCCTCACTTGCCAAATGTTCAAATTTATCTTTCACAGCATTAAAGATCTTGAAGGAAAATTCTCCCACAGTCATTTAGAGAAGCTGCAGCTGGTTGATAGTAATCCCAGAGTAATAAATAAATAAATAAATAAATGAACCCCATTCATGAGAGGGTTATTTAGCTGGGTTATTAGCCATATCCATAGACAGTTTCACAGCACAATAGAGAAATGGAAATAAAAAGGATGAAGAAGTAAATGTGGATTTAAGCTGCAATCATCGCTCCGAAATTAACTGTATTGTTTAAAAATGTAACACATTATTATCCTCATCATGTCTAGTAGGCCATGTAAAACCAGGTTAGTTTCACACTGCTTTCTCTGATGCTTTGTTATGCAGGTCCACCTCAACATGCGGAAATAAGTAATTTCCCTCTGGGCAGCAAAACACAGAGACCCTTTGCTCAGTGCTGCTGTACCTCCTAGATATGTTATAACTGAGAGCCTAAAACATGCGATGGTGACTGCATTGAAAATTATATACCAAGACCTCAGAGCCAGGCTAGATCACCCATACTCATCCTAGACAGTGCTTCATTCTGCCACAGAGGAAGGCATTTGGAAACCCGAGTTTCCATGGCAGAAACTTTCCTTTCATCTCAAAAATTAAGACTGTATCCTCAATACCACACTTAGTCCAAACTCCCACTAAAGACAATGTGTTCCTCAATAAAGGAACTGACGTCTTTGCGAGAGTCAGGGTTTAATAGTAGAAAGCAAGCAAGGGCTTTAGTATTTGACTGTTAATGCTTGGTGTCACTGCACAGTCCTGCCTTTTCCATTTCTCAGAAGAAAACAGAGTCCTTGTATGCAATAGCCAAGCCAGTTCAGAGAAAACTGCAGCCCTCACTTCACAAGTACTTGGGTGCATGGACAGTGATTTCAATGTATGGATCACAGCTATTTTTATGCAGCCTTTAAAATTACAGTATGAAAAATGTGATGAGAATTAAATCAATCATTATCACTCATTTAAAATCACTGTCCATCTCCCTATAAATAAACAGCAATAAGCACTTTAAAACATTAATTAATATCACTTCTTTTTTCTAAAAGAGCCTATCTATGCCAACTGCATATACACCTTACACAGTTATCAAATGATAAAACTGCACAGACAGATAACAACGTGACTACCCAGTCCTTCTCAAAATAACCTCAGTGATTCCAAACAGGAATACCTCATTTGTTACCCAAAAGAGTTGCAGCAGAGTGCTTGCCCAAAGGCCAGGGAAGCCGGCAGAGAGATTTGCTTTGACTTCCAGTGAGTTTGGGTCACACCAGTGCTTAGCAGTTGACCCACCTGTTAGACTTCAGTCTGTAAGAAGCAGTGAAGGAGGCATGCAACAAATGACCTGAACACCATGGTGCACAGCACTGTGGTATCCAGCTCATGTACATGCTCAACCACAGGAGGGGAATTTCCACAGCTGATAAAGACACACAGAGGTCCCTGCACCTAGAGGGAATGAGATGGAGGTCCAGGCTAGGGACCACCACAGCCAACATCACAAGCACTGCTGGAAATCTGAGACAGTCATAGTGGAACATCATGAAAAGGGACACCAAATTTTGCCTAATGCAACACTTTCAACATCAATTTCAGCACAGCAACTCAGCACTCTGTAGAAATCAGGAACTAAAACATGAAATGCATTCTGCCTGTTCTCACAGCCTAATGCCCAGAGCTTGAATACACACAACAGACAGCAAAGACTCTCTCCAGCCTGGTTAGGCTGATATGTATCCAGATGTATGTATACTTGTATGCAAATATGTATACTCTCAGCCACGGCTGCTTTGTGTTTATGTCATTCAGTTCCCAAAATCTCTGGACGCACCATGGTTCATAGGGTAGGTGGAAAGCACCACCCACCTGCACCACTTAGCATCATCCCCAAATACAATTTCAACCATTCAGCCTTTGCCTGGTTCATGGAGGCTGATGTAAGGTCTCAGAATATCTGCTTTTGAATACTAAATACTGGCATAAGGGCACAGACAGGTCCCTAAGTACTCATTACAACAAAGGCAGAATCTCTGCTGTAGGCATTTAATAACAATCTTTTAGACAGCCGGTAGAGCTTTGCCAGGAAAACTTAAATGTCTTAGATATTTAAACAGCTTTGACATTTTCCTGAATACCCTTCTTGAACTTAGTCTCATAAGTTCTGTGTAACCGGCATGTTAGGTAGCAAAAAATCTTCCCTGCATCCTGGGCAGATTCTTAGCACAATTCTGCAGTTATCATCACAGACGGCAGCACTGTTGTTTCACTGCTTAGAGTTGAGGATGTTGTTCACTTGCAAGAGTGAACGAGCAAGATGTGCAAAAATAACATGACTCACTAATGAGACTGTACATACACAAAGACAGCCTTGTTTAAATTGCAGCCATACTGCACAGCCCTTCATCCCAGAAATGCTGGGGCTGCCACTGCAGCTGCTGAGGTAGAAGCAGAGCAGAGACCCCAACCCTCCAAAAGGCTTTTCACAAATCCTTCCCACAAGGGATTTCAAAGCCTCAGAAATTGCTCAGTCACCTAGAAGTCACGTGGTGCAGAGAGATGGCATCTCTGGTTAACCTCAGGCTCTCTGAATATTCAACAAGGTTCAACAAGGATGAATGTTACATGAACAAAGCCCCATAGGTGGGCCATGCACGAGGTATGGAGCAACTGGCAAAATACAGAAGCTTCCTTTCTATTACAGTAAAATACATGACCACATTGTCCTGTAAGTTTGTTGTATATATACTCCTATGTAACTGATGCCTGGAAAGAAGGGGGGATCACTAAACTACTGCACAATGCAAAGTAAACCCACACAGGTGGTGGTGCATCACCACTAAAGGAACGAGATTTCCTGAGACTGCACTATTACAGCCAGTGCTGGCAATTGATGATGTGTCTCAAGCAAGTCCAAGCTCATTTTCTTCCTTGCACTTTGGATGTCTCTCCCTGCAGCTACCTGCTGGTGCAGCCATCATGCAGACCAGCCCCTGGGCACTCCTGATGCAGGCTGGAGGGCATCCTCCTGGAGGACAAGGCGGGGAGGGCGCTCTGTGAAGCCAGGTTCAGTGACCTTATTTCAGTGAGGTGAATTGCAGTTATTCTTTCATGATCTAATCTGTATCCAGCCCAGGTGGCTTGGGAAGAGGAGGCCACAGCTGCCAGGAGCCTCTCCTCACACCCCAGCCTAGCGCTTCCTGGATGCAGCTGAGGTTCTGTCTTAAATGTGCTTAGTGAAACACAAGTGGGTGCATTTTTATAGCTTGTATATATCATCCATTCAAATGATTTTTAACAGGAAGAATTAAAATGCAACTTTATCAAGCAAAAAATTA
Organism: Dryoscopus gambensis; assembly: GCA_013389985.1. Taxonomy (NCBI): domain Eukaryota; kingdom Metazoa; phylum Chordata; class Aves; order Passeriformes; family Malaconotidae; genus Dryoscopus; species Dryoscopus gambensis. The sequence continues at coordinate 12,286 of WEIT01012321.1, read as the reverse complement.
AGACCTGCACATCTTTTGAGCTGTTTATCTTTTCCATGTTTTGAAAAGGACTGATGGCAGATTGTAACACAGCACAAATGTAGTGCAGTTTAAGGGTGTTTGACAATTCATCAAGAGAAATTAAGTGTGAAGCTGCATGGCACTGGCTGAATATGTTTAATAAATTAGGAATGAAACAAGCACTCTGGTAACGAAAAAGATGTAGCCAAAGCTTACATCACTGTGTACTCAGAAAGCTTGAAGGATCAATAATGTAAATATTAAAAAGAAGAGCTAATGCATGAACATTTTTACAAGAAAAACAACCTAAACTTTAATGACAAAAGGCTTGCTTTAAAAGCATGTCGTCTTAAACACATTCAAGATCTTACAGGGTTAATATTTCTACTGGGATTTATAAAGGTTTGCATGCTTTCATGTTACTTGTAGGAAAAAAACTGTATTCAAATACTGAAGCATAGCAGTCATCAAAACATTTTCACATGTTAGTTCAAACAAAATAGAGTCCTTGGCACTTGCTGTCATAGCTTGCCCAGCATTTCTATTAAATAAAGAACTGCTACTATTCATGTTGTGAGTCTTCACAATAATACCAGCTCTTCTGCAGCGGGTCTCTCAGGCTTTTTGGCTAAGCTGTTCCATTTCTATATTCATGCTTATCAAAGAACAGACATGATCAGCCATCTCAGCAGAATGCTCAGGCCCAGCTCAGGACCCACCAGAACAGCGGATGCCTCCTGAATTCCATCTTGCAAAATTCACATACCTCTGAAGAACTGACTGGCCTGTAGAAAGCCAAAGTATTGCAAAAAAGCTCTGTGCAGGTTCTGTGCTGCATTAGAAGCTGATGCCTTTTAAAAACGTTATCTTAAACTCCCTGTCCAACTGCATTTAAAACACATCTTGCAGAAAAATATATCAAAATATTAGTCAAACAATAAGAATAAAGTATTTTTACAAGAATGTATATTTATTGGTATTTATTTAGAGATGGGAAATTTACGGCAGCACTCAGATACTTTTCAATTGTGGCTAATTAAAATAAGTATAGCACTCTTCATTTAGCCATCCAAATAAGACTGTTAATTTCCAGGGGCAGGGAGTATTTACAGCTTCTATATATATCCTAAGTATAGTACACAGTTTAGTTACTCGAGCTGAGCTTTGTAAACCAATGTGAGCCAAACTGACACCTTGAGGATCAGCAGGAGTTCCAATTAATAGAAGACCCACCGCTGCTAAAAATTGCCATAGCTACTTTGAATTCAAAGAGGTTCTGACAATTTACACCAGCTAGAGGTCTGATGACTGTGGTTTAAAATATTTATATAGATTGAAAGCTGTTTTGCAGCAAGATATTCCAATTACAGTATGCAAACACCTCCTGGCACAAGCAATTAAATATATATTTTGCTTGTGTAAAAACAACAGCAGTTGACCTGGGATTGCAACTCAGCTTGTTTCTCTGTTTTATACAAAGCTTTGCTGTAAATAAAAAACACATAAAATTGTCCCTAGAGAAACTGTTCATATTGGTTCAGAACACAGTCTTTAGCAGCAGCAGAAATGCTAGTTTCTCCCAACTCTGAGCTATTTTAATTTTTTCTAACAACTACCTAATCCTGTTCTCATTGAACAATGCATTTTTTTTTCCAAAGCACAATTTTTCTTTCTGGTTCCACCATAAGCAGGATTATGTGAATAGGCTGCTGCAGTCCAACAGCTGCAACTCAGAATACATGTTTCAAAGGCATAGAATCATAGAATCATAGAATGGTTTGGGTTGGAAGGGACCTTAAAGATCATCTAGTTGCAACTCCCCTGCCATGGGCAGGGACATGTTCCACCAGACCAGGTTGCTCAAAGCCCCATCCAACCTGGCCTTAAACACTTCCAGGGATGGGGTATACACAACAATGCTGGGTAACCTGTGCCAGTGTCTTACCACACTCAGCAAATCCCTCGCCTGAGTGGTATTTTTCAAAAGTGTCTGAGCACCAGTGTAATACTGTCTCTATGCTGCAGGAATTGCTCTCAGGATAAGCTTAGCCCACTGCCAAGTGCCTCAAAACTCTCTTTCACCTCAGAAACATTAGTAACCCTGAGCCATTTGTGGTTTTTATATATTTGATATTGCTGAAAGCATTTACACTAATATTTTAAAAATTGAAATGTGTAAAGTGAGCATGTTTAGGTATATGTCTCTCCCCTCCCAATACATAATGCTTTCAGATAGGGCAACATGGCAACATAGCCATGGCATGGCTGGCAGAAAGCCTTTTGCTTTTTATGCCTGAGGTGAAGCAGACCTCAACTCACAGTTTTGTCACAGCAGGATGTTTGGATGCTGTTTCACCTGTCTCTCCAGTAAGTCCTAAGTTTAGTGTCCCCCAGCTGAAAGAAAATGGCAGTATTGGCACAGACAGGTAGGGGTTTCATGGCAAAGCACAGCACGTGGTTCAGTGCCAGGCAGTGGTTCCATCTGTGTTGGATAAGCACTGATGAAAGTCGGGGAGTAGCAGCTTGAGGTGAGGGTCACAGCAGTGAAGATCCATCATGTCTCATGCTGTTCCTCTCCTCTCCTACTCACACTGCATTACTGCAAGCCTCTTGCAATGACATTATGTTTTGTTACCCAGGCACATGTTGAAACTCCTTCTGTCTCCCCATCTCAAGAAAATGCCAAATGCTGCAGTTTACTGCCTGCACAACTGATCTAATTGGTTTTCAAATGGATGATTTTTCAGGACTGAAAACATTATTCACCGTTACTGATCTTAGCCAGATGATTTAAATTTTCCTTTACATAATATCTTAACAGTATTTGTAAGGCATTTTAAATTTATGCTTCTGAATGCCACAAAGTGACTATTTTCACCCAGAATGAGGCTAAGAAAGCATATATCTTTTGGATGCAATTCAGTGCTTATTGAATAGAAAGATGGTGTGGTTCCTTGCAACTTAGAAAGTTGTTCCTTCTTTACATCCACCTCAATCCATTTGATACCACTGATGGATTACTAGACAGCCTGTTAAGATCGCTGACTCTGGCTACCTTATGCAGAGAAAGATTTTACTACATCAAAATCTTCCAGAACAAAGCAGGTGGCAGCTGTTTCAGCAGCTTCTAATTTTTCACTCCATTCAACATGTCCCAGCAGTGGCAGAAATATTGTACATTTGACTGAGCATTTCACAGCTCTCCTCTGCAGGAAGACCCAGTCCTAGGTTGAATCACCTATCCCAGAAGAAATGTTACTGTGACCTCCAAAAGGAGTCAGAATTCATTGCTGAATCTCACTGCAAATCATGGAAAATAAAATATCCTGCTGGGCTAACTGCAAAAATTAGGTTTTCTTGTTCCTAATCAGCTTTGTATCTCATTGTGCTATATAAATGTATGTTCTATTTAGTGGGTGGCAGGGCATAATAATAAACCCAAGATCATAATGCAGTATTGAACATGCCTGGCATTTTTGGAGATTCGGTTCAAATTTGGCAATATTTGAAAAGATTTCACTCTCAGACTTCTCCAATTTTTCATTAATGTCAGGCCGAATCCACCATTTATGAACACACAATCATGGGTAAGAGGAGCTACATCTGAAACGGTCTTCTCCTGTTTTCTACCCATATGCTGCTGTATTTTCCTTCTTGCAAGCATCAGGATCTCACAGGGGCACCTGATTAGTGTAAGATGTCTTTAAGATTCAGAAATGGCAGAAGAACATCAGTAGTCATGACGGAGCAACTTATACAAGTAAAAGTGCTCAACTGAGCATCTCTGAATGCCTTTTTCATAAACTCCCTCACCGTCAGCTTATGATTCTCCATAAAATATGATAAAAGTCCTCTATCCTAGCTAATATTTCTGAGATGTCCTCGGAGCAGAGTCATACAAAAGGAGTTGCATTTAACCAGTTTGAGGGTGACAGATATAGGTATCTGTGGCAAGACCTACAGTGAGAGAAAAACCCCAACTTCTGCCATCTTCCCAGCAGCTTCATTTGGAAAAAAAATACTGCTTCTGTTCTCAGAATTCATGGAGTAGCCACATTCAGTTGAATTCATAAAATGAAGCATGGCCAGCAGGTCAAAGGAGGTGATTCTGCCCCTCTACTCCTCTCCCATGAGTACTTCATCCAGCTCTGGGGACCCCAGCACAGGAAGGACAGGAACCTGTTGGAGTGGATCCAGAGGGGGGCCAAAAAATGATCAGAGGGATGGAGCAGTCCCCCCATGAGAACTGTCTGAGAGAATTGGAGTTGTTCAGCTTGGAGAAAACTAGGAGAGATCTTATTAAGGCCTTTCAACACTTAAAGGGGAGTAATAAGAAAGATGAGAACAAAGCTTTCTAGTGGGCCTGCTGAAACAGGACAAGGAGTAGTGGTTTTCAGATAAGCAGATTTAGACTAAAAGAAGGTAGACTTAGACTAGGCATAAGGAATAAATTTCTTACAATAGGGATGGTAAAACACTGGAATAGGTTGTCCAGAGAGGTGTCTCATCCCTGGAAACATTCCAGGTCAGGCTGGGCTGAGCTCTGAGCAACCTGCTCAGTCTCTGCACATTGCAGGACATTTGGACTATATGACCCTTAAAGGTCCCTTCACACCCAAACTATTCTGTGATTCTGTGATTCTGTGATTCTGTGATTCTGTGGTTCTATTAATGTCTATATCTTTATTTTAGGAACAAGCCCATGCTTGTTCTGCTTCTAGGTTACTGTTTCTAACCTTTTGCTTGTCTGGTTAGACCTTTCAGCCACCAAGCCCTAGTCTCCCCTTAATGAGAATGAACCATGAAATGACTGCAATGCTTAGTACCATCAGCATTCTGTCCAGTACTAAAAGTGCTGTAAGACAGGCAAGCTCTTCAATAAGTTTTTCCTAGTAAGAAAAGCACATGGGAAAGCTGTAGGGCAAAACTGCTGTTTGCTTCTGAGGGAATTCATCCACTGACATCAATGTCCATGAAGTTATTAATGAAACATGTCCACTATGCCAAAAGCTATTGGCAGCACAGAAATTAAGATGGATTCTTGACTTTTACAGTCGCCAGAAAGAGATCACTAATTCATGAGATTTGTATGGTTGATACACTTCTGGCAGGTCTAAACTTAGCCTGAGAAGAGGCATGAGGGATTTCTGTAACATTAGATACAAGCTTCTTTGTGCCTCCATATTGATGTTTTTCATAAAGAAGGATTAGAAGAAAGGCAATAAATAAAAAGATTCCAGCTAAGACATGTTTCTTAAGTTTTGGTCTAATTATGATGCAAGCACTTTGAAGTTCATGACTTTAATTAGAAGCAGAGACTGAAAGAAAAAAACAGGGGAGCCATTTCCCAGGTGAGAACTGGAGCTGCAACTGCAATGCAAGCAATAAAGAACACTGCATAACTTGTGCCTTAGTGAAATGCTGGCTTGTGTTTTGCCTAATGGCAGATCAATACCATACAAATGAAGCAATTACAGTTGTGCCACATAAAGCCTTATTTGGTCAGCAGCCAAAATGGGGATTAGCTGGAAGAGTTCCTAGGACTTTCAGTCTGAATATTATTGCAGAAGTTAATGAGGAATATCTGATATGCTTAGACACACATAAACAGTGCCAGAAACCAGATGAGATGGTTGGTCCAATAGCCAGTGTGCTGATAATTAAAATGCCCTGAAGCCAGCTGAACATCAGCCCAAGATCAGGTGAAATGATCACAAGGGCAATCCAATCCCTCTGGCAACCAGCTATATTATGTCACCATCAATACAGCCATGTACACAGCAGCAAACTCTCCACCTTCCCCCAGCATGGAAGCAGGTTCCACTTCAGCATGGAGCATCTTCACTTTTGCACAGCTCTGCGTCCCTATACTGCCACTGGTGGTGGTGAAGGAAAGGCCACAGTCAGCTCAGTACAATGGTTCTGCCAGGACCTTACTATATCCCACTCATTCTCATCCACTACACCACCTGGTCTAGTAGAAGGTGTCCCTGCCTATGGCAGGGGGTTGGAAATAGATGGTCTTTAAGGTCCCTTCCAACCCACTCCACTCTGTGAAATGCTAATATAGCAGCTCTCAGACCGGTCAGACCAAGCACAGTCACATCAATATGGCAACGCTCATGCTTGTAATGTTTCAAATACAAGCAGCCAGGCTACAGAGAAAACACAGTACTAAAAGTACTAACAGATCTCCACAGTGGATATGGAGACACAAATAATGTAATTACTGTTGTCCTGAACATATGCCCATGTGCCAAATTTAATAAAAAAAGCCCTATGGAGTAGGGTCCACTGGTGATGGAGATTTCTGCCATTGCTTTCTAAATGGAACACAAAACATGTGGTCATAGACCACAGACTTTCAGAAACCATTAGTCGAAGTTACAATTTCCCTATCGTTTTTCTTCCAAAACAGTTTTTTCGACCAAAGACACTGAGAAATCTACCATTGTGTTTGTCCTGAGGCACACACCTCCATGGATTTGAAATAATCATACAAACATCTGGAGTGGAAATTGGCTTCAAACATTCACAGCGCAATAAACACTATGCTATTAATCTTCACTATTCCTCTGAGGCTGAGGGGCAGTTGTCATTACCCTCAATTTGCAAAGGTGAATCTGAAGTAAGAAGGTGCACTGATCTCCTCCAAGACTCCCAGGAAATCTGGGCAGGGTCATTAACTAAACTCACCAGTATGATATGACATCAGGCAACCAAACTTCATTGCTTCTCAGAAATCTCTGGGTCTTTTCAGGCAACTGTTAATAGAGAATTTATCCTTCTGGTCTCCCAGAGTTAGACTAAGTTTAAACTTCTGTGTATATTTCCTTGATTCAGTCTTTAACCACAACACACTCCTAATTTTTCCTGCCAGAAGTGGGATACAGCCAACCTCAGTGGCCTGACTCCCATGACAAACAAACTCTTCCACATTTTGACCGACTCAGGAGTTCCAAAAAGGTCCATGCTATCAATCACTCAGCAGCTGTATAAAGCTGCTTAGAAAGTGAACTGCTCCTTTTGCCCTGGCAAAGGAGAGGTGTGAAGCCCTGTCACTTACTTCACTAAGTTCAGATCCTCTCACTCTCTTCTGCTTTTCCAGCATGAAAATTTTATTCAGATGAGAATGATCTGCTTGACATTGAATTCCCAGAAATTTTAACTAGGGGTCAGGAGAAGATCTTCTACCATGCAGGAAACGTAAACATCACTTTCCATAAGCTACTACAACTTTCCAAATACTCGTGTAGCTCCAGAAGATTCAGTGTGATGTCTGAAGATATCCTTTTCATAGCCATAATTCTCAAAAAAGGATCATAGCACAGTGCAGTCCAGAAAGCGCCTCAGGAGCCGTCTGGTCCAACCTCCTGCTCATACAAGGGTCAGTCCTGAGGTCAGACCAAGCTGCTCAGGGCTTCAACCAGTCACGTTTCGTAAACTTCCAAAGATGAAGCCTGCGCAGCCTCTCTGAGCAGTGTCACTGTCAGACTGCCCTCAGGCAGTCAGGGGAAAGTTCCTCCCTAGATCCAGTCTGAACTTCTCCCATTTCATTTTATGTTCATTGTCACTGACCTTCCTGCTCTACGCTGCTGTGGAGAGTCTGGCTCCATCTCCTCGAAGTCCTCCCTGTAGACACTCCAGACTGCTCCTAGGACCCCCCAAAACCATCTCTGCTCCAGGCTGAACAAGTCCAGCTCTCCTAGACTCTCCTCACCAGAGGAGGTCAAATCCATATCCAGCTCCATCTTGATCATCTTCCATGAAATAGGTTCAATTTATTGATGTTTTTCTTAAATGAGGAAGCAAAAAAAAAAAGCATGTAGTGTTCTAGATGTAGTCTAAATATTTGCAATTATTTTATCTGATGCCACGGTATCTTCTCTTGCGGGCTACAAATTGGATGAACTAAAAGCACTCTAATTGGAAACTGCTTTGGCTAATTGCCCACTATCTAAAAGAGATGCCAAAAATAGCAGCTTGCTTGTTTAACTGTGACAGGAAAAAGTCCTAAATCCTCAAGAAACTGTGATGACTTTCTGTTCACTTTCAACTACACTTTCACAGCCTGAGTTCACATTATTTAAACTGAAAAATCAGAACTTATTGTCAAGTGTTCGTGTGGTTTTAAACCAAAAAGTATGAGCTGGTGTAGAATATAATCAAAATACTGTCATATACAGATTAAAACCTTAGGAGCTGGATCTTTGTAAATGAAGAACATCCGTAAGTCTGTTGGTCCCCTAGCTTTGCACAGAGAATGTTTTCTTTTTATTTAAAACCAATAGAGAAATAAGAGCATCATTCTAGAACCCATCTCTTCATATTTCGTGTTGCAAGCACGCTTTTGTGGAAACCTTAAAATTCAAAATTTTGATTGAAAATGTAAAAATCTGAAAAACTGCCTAGTAATGTTTACACTTAGGCACATGAAATATAGACAATTTGAGTTTTCTAGAAAAAGCTGAGACTTTCTGTAGGAAATAACAAGATCCCATGAATTTTTCTGCAGGTTGAAGAATTTTAAGATCCAAAATAGACCTAAATCACACAAATAACACATCCTAAAATGTGCAAAATCAGGTGCCTGCATCCACACCAAGGAATCCAAAGATCGAATTCTACATATAAAAGCCTCTTAAAGACACAGTTACAAATCTGCGCGCCGCTAAATGGACATATAAGCAATAGATTGGAAAGAGCCTGATGTGTAATTATGTTCAGAGAGAGCTGTACATATTCCGGAGGTAACAGATGGGCTGCCAGATGTTGGGGCTGCTCTCACCTGCAGGCCTCATTCATCCCTGCTGCTAGTAATGGAAGATCTGGAAGCTAGCAAGGGCTCTGGATCTTCCTGTGCACAGATGCTATTCCTGACCAAGAAGGGAGACAAAAATACTAAAAAAGCTCAATTTTCTTTGTGTGCTGGAGGCAGATTATTATTTTCACATGTTCTTTTAGAGTAGAAAGAAGTACCTGAAGTGTAACAATAAAAGAGGTCTCTGTATCAGGTCAGGCTTGGATCACTTTTATCCAGTTGACTTTTGGCTTTAAAAAACTGCAGGGAAAATTGTAGTCAAACTCTGACTACAGAAAACTGCCAATCCTGCCAAAAACTGTTAAAAGAGAACTCAACAGAAGAACACGTAGCATTGTTTAACATCATGTGATTTGCTAAAAGATACAGTTAAATAGGAGCTAAATCCTTTTTCAGGCTTGCTTTAAGCTCTCACTCAGTGACTTGGTTGGAATAGGAAGCAGAGGAAAGAAAGCAGAAAATGGGAGTAAGGCATCGAGCTACAAAAGTACAGAGCCTTGAGCTAAAGATAGCTACAGATAGTTGAGAAAAGGAGCACCAGTTTTCACTCTACCTCCTACCACACAAAGCAGACCAGTTAAGAGGAAAAATTACTGATCAACCACAAGTCAGCATTTTATCAAACAAAATTTTAAACTTGTACTGTTCAGTGAGATACACATATGACCATTTTTATTCGGAACATGAGCTCCTTGGGAACATTCTGATGATGGGAAAGAGATGCACTTTAGAGCTGTTGTGTCAAGACACAGAGCAGCTTAAATTATACATTAAAACTTCTGAATCTTGTTTTGTGCTGTCGACACCTTTCCACGTTTCATGCTGCGATGTTCAGTCCATAATGCCTACTCTGTCACACATTTAGCCAGTCTGAGATACTGTTCTCACTTCAAAGAAACCACAAGAAAGAAAAAAAACTTTTCTCCCTACTTTTGGTTGGGGGTTTCTCACATGAATCAAGGCTGAACAAAGACTAAATGACCATTTTATGTCTCTTAGAGTCCATCTAGTACTTACTGTCAATTGGATGTGGGCAGTTTTGCAACTACCACACAGATTAATCGCAAACTGTTTTTCAGGTGCTATTTGTTCCCCAAATGTCATTTCCACAGAGAGGTATTGTTATGAGCTGCTGAGATGCCTTTCAGCTGCCTGCTCCCTTGCTTTAGTCTACCTACAATTTACCTGAACAATTATTATCTTAGTGGGATAGGCCTTTTAGTTGTTGGGAACTGTATCATCAACTTCAAAGGGCAGTTCCTGGAACTTGACACCTAAACAGCCAGAGAGTTGTAATAAAAAGAAAAGAGAGAAATAATAACGAGCAGCATTGTTAAAATATAAAGGGCTGCATCTTGCCCTCTGCTGAGATGCTTTACAAGGGATTGGGGAAATGGCAGGGAAAAGGGCAGGAGAAAATTATTTCTGAAGTGCCAAGAAGCAGCATTTATTTCTCAGGGGATCTATAGACTGGAAACAACCATAACCTTTTTGTATCCCACTGGCATACAGTGGGGATTAATGCTATCAAAGGTTTGTAAAAGTCCAGAAAATCAGTAAGACATGTGCACAGCAATGGTATCAGTATTTTTGAGACATTATAGCCTTTGCTGATAGTCTGAGGTAAGTTCATTCGTTATACTTAAATATATGCCCCTTTTTACCTGTCAGAGAATTCAACAGCCTGAAAAATTTCATTTCGACAGATTTGTTATTGTGAAGCTCCTATCCTGTTTGCATTCAAACAATTCTGAAACAGACAAGCAAGAAAAGAACTCTGATCTTTTTGCTGCCTTGATTTCTTTCTGATTGCAAAAACCAAGTCTGTTATTAAACATGTCCTGGTGCTGACTACCTCAGACTGGCCCAATGCTTCTGTAGAAAAGTACAGAAATTTCATTTTTAGTAATCAATAAATATCAGAAAACTTAAAAAAACCCCCAACTTCATTGTGCTTTTAAGCCAATACTAAAGCTGAAGAGACAGAATGGTAGTTTTGCCTTTTACACTGATTATACTGCTAATTTAGAAATACCTATTGCCACTGAAATGTTTAGATAAAAAAACTACCTTTCTTTGCAATAGTTTTACTGCTGTTTCCATGCTCTGTTCTTTCACTCCTGCTCAGAAACACTTCATTTCACTACTTTTCTCACTAAAATCCCAAGACCTTCCATGGAGTAAGGAGCAGGATGATACTAGCAGAGAGGCACCAGCATCTGACAGTGGGACCAAAATGGGAGCTGAGCTTCTTGGAGGAGCTTGCCTTCCATCAGTTGCTTCTTGTGTCATTTGTAGTGTAGGAAAACACAAATGGCAGCAGAACAAATTCCTGTGACTTTTGCTTTCTTCTCCAAACCACAGAGAGCTTTGTTCTATTATGAATCATCCCTGAAGTCTGAGAGTGAAAACTTCCTGCTAGTGGCAATGAAGAAATAGGCTCTGTGAGGCAAGGCAGGTCAGAGATGGCTCTTTGAAGTACTTGAAAAATATAGAGATGTTTTTCCCCCCCCAGGTCAGAGAAAATTCAGCAAGCGCAGCATCATGGACACTAATAAGTTGTTTTCTTTCAAAGACACAAGTATCAGAAATTATCTCAATAGCAATGGTCTTCACTGCAATTTCTTGACTTAAATCAGAATTACTACAATTTCCTTCCTCTATAAGTAAAAATTGCACAAATGGGCAAAACTCTTTCAAGTAGAAGCTTTTGCCTCAATACATTTGCTTGTACATCTTGCAATGGATCTCATTAGTCATCATCAAATTTTCCCCTTTCTTTACTGCACTATATTTGCACAGGGAAGATCCTTATCTTGATTGAAAATTATGAAATTAATCCAACAGAGATCACTGGGGAACAGAGCAAGATGGGGCTCTAATCTCTGTTCCCAAGGCTTTATCCTTACTTTTAAATTAGATACTCTGTTTTCAGAGAGAAATAATCCAGGTAACCAAAATTAAGTATGCCTCCCAGGCTCAGCTTAAAGAACAAATTGCTAACATTCTTGTCAGGCTCTTTTCACTGATCTTCTTTTGACCCCTGACTTTTATATTCCTTCCTAAGCAGTGGGCCATTCTCTGCCTTTTTACCTAGTAAGTGTTATTTCTAGTTGATAGAAAACCCAACAAGCTCTGAAGGATCTGACCTGCTTGAGAAATATCTCAGCTATAAGCTTTGACACTGAATGGTAATGAGGTGGTAATTCAAGCCTTGTTATGCCTACAGTGAAGTGAAAAATATTATTCAAATTCATACAGTCTGATCTACACCATCAGTCAAACAGGATAATGTTTACATATGTATAAAATGCTACAGATCACATTCTAGTTTTCAAATAATTTTGTATCACAGAAAGAAATGACCTTGCAAAATCCTGGTAAGCTGACTAAAATCCTGTTCTTTTAAGTATCAACAGAGCACCCCATAACTATGCAGAGATTTTTGTTTTCTCCAATGGCCCT
>WEIT01012320.1:397590-430512 GCA_013389985.1 Dryoscopus gambensis | reverse complement strand
CCCGTTTAGTTCGTTTAGGATTTTGCTACTGGAAACGGCTGAAGGTTGAGACATGAATTTTAGAAAATGCAGGCTCTGCTTGATTTTAGTTTGGAAAGTATGGAATGTGTCCTCTCTACCAGCGCAGCCGCGCACTCACATCCGCGCTCGCACAGGCCAATTAGAATGTTAATAATAATTAAGTGTCTTACTCCTAAGACGCTCCTACACAGGGGAATGCTAAAGTGCCAGTCAGCTCATTTCATTACACGCCGGCAGACACCTCTCAGACCTCGTGTATTTGCTAAGGGAGCGGAGCGATTCCATCTCCAGCCAATCTGATTCCAGATGATCTGCTCAACAAACAAATTAGAGCAGCCTACAGAAAGAAGTGTGCACCAGAAAAAAAAGTCCAGCTGTGGCAGCTGAGCTCTACCTTTCACCTCAAACTGAGCCACAGCAAATAAATACAGGGCAAACCCTATAAATTTCCAGTGTGCAGGGGTTTGTGGGAGTCTTTATCTAGCTTTGGTTCACACGCTTCAAAGCGGCTCCATTTCAGATTTGAGATAATCCCCTAATTAAACACAAACTCAAGCCTTAAGCTGCATGTCATCTGATTTCTACCCCAAAAACTCAGAGCTGGACACAGACTCGCTAGAGCTGTTCAGCTTGTTCAGCTCTGAGATTACATTTGAGTGGACAGCAAGGGCTGGCCCGGAGGTCGCCTTCCATCTGTGTGAGCCACGTGAGCCGCCACCTTCCCCAGCTCCCAGGAGCGCTGCAGTCCGGCTCACTGCTGACCGCAGCGTGCTGCTCACTCACAAACCCAGCCTTTCAGAGGCTTGCAAGCAGCAACATCCTTTGGTGGGCAAGAGGACAGGAGGTTAGCAAGATTTGGAAGAGTTCTCAGGCTCGAGGCTTGCTTTTCAGGGAACATCCAGGAGGGAGCTGGGGAGAAAAGCTTGGATACAGCTCTCATGAGCAAAACCTTTTGAGTGACTCTGAACAGTTCTGGAGTTTAATTGTCCGTGGTGAAAGGGAAGGCATGAACTTAATATGTTTCTGATACCAGAAATGTTACAGCTACCATTCACCCAAAGCTCTACTTTCAGAAAAAGAAAAAAAAAAAAAAGAAAAGAAAAAACAACAAAAAAAGTGAGGCAAGAAGCAAAATCTCCAGGAGCAGGAAAACAGAAAACCCTGTTTATCCACAGCACACACCGAATAAAGCAGACACAAAATAAGTTAAAGCAAGACTGAGTCATTCACATTTCCAATAAATTAAAGGGAAAAAATCCTGTCATTTTTCACTCTATTTCACATCAGAGAGCAATCACAACAGACTATTCACTTAATGCAATGATGACTTTACCCCTGCCCCCAAGGGGTTTCTCTGCCTCTCTTGCACAGCCCTGAAAATTATCACATTTGCCCCGATTTTTCATCCCTTCCCACATCCAGTTTGTCCCATTTCAAATGCTTTGGGTTCTTACCTCTGCTGTCAGTCTCTTTTTACTATCCTTTGATTTTTACCAGCTGCAAGAGAAAAAAACCACACAAACCTATGTATCTGATTAGATGTGCATGACACATAATACTACACCTGAATAGACAGCTGACTTCACCCAGATTCAGCTTTCCCAAAAGATCAGAAGTCTGAGCAAAATCAAGCCAATCCAGGAACCCAAATCCTGTGAAGAAGGTCACTCTGGGTGCTATTTCCAGTTTCTCCACAGATAACCCGAGGGGATTCTGTGGGGCAACTCACCACTGTGGTAGGAATTTTGCATACCCAGCTTCAATTTTATCTTCAGCCCTTGGGAAGTAAAAAGCTAAATGAGGAATCTAAAGTGAGAACTCAGCTTCCCATTGAACTAGAACTTTTCTAAGCCACCACAGAGTTTGAAAGTTTTGTTAAGCCACGTACAGGTACTAATGACTTTTATTGCAGAAGATCAATGAAAAGAGTCATTGCACTTGGGTAAGGAGAGACCTCGGAGATCCCTTGTGCAAACTCCTGCTCAAAGCAGGACTAAGTTACAGTGCCAGGTATAACACAAGATCTTGAAGCAGAAGAGAGCAGATGTGAGGATGTTTCCAGATCTTCCCAGAGCTTTTCCGAAATTTTTATCCAAACCTGGCAGTATATAAACAGCTTGCTCTAGAGCACAGCAGCTTCTGTGTTACTCAATAAAAAGATTTTCTGTATTGCATTGCTGGTGTGCACCGAGCTTCTAAAAGCATTACAGGAGGTAAAAGCAGAAGTGTATGGTGGAAACCAAAAGGGAAATGGCTGCATTTGAGTTTAGCACAAAAACCCAGTTATAATTTCACAGGAGAACTGAGGGAGAATGGAGTAAACTCCCACACTGATCTTACTGCTTGGAGATCATGCCACAGTGAGGCTGAGAGCCGAGAACAACCTGGAGACTCAATGTGGGTATTCACTCCCACAGGGATGCTGCTGACTGACTTAACTGGAACTATATTGGAGCAGAATATTTCAGATCTTCTGCCCACTTTGTACGAGATCAAATTCCATCCACTCACTCTGAGCAAGAACTTCTGCCTTCTCAAAAAATTAATTGCAGATTTTAAACACAGAATAGTAACACAACATGCAAAAATAAGTTTGAATATCTCCAGGTGATTTGCACTAGCATTACTCTGCACACACAAATTCTCAAACCGTGGAAATAATGAGGTGTTCTTGATAATCATTTTCCTCTCAGCCATACGGTAACAAATCTGTTCTATTGTTATTGAAGGCAACAGTGAAACTGTATGAGAATATCTGAAAATGTAAGAAGTATTTAAAAAGTCAAATAGTCTGAGCTTCGTAATTCACAGTTGTCTAATAAGGCTAATGTTAGTTTTTGGACACATCGCCATCTATAAATTACAGGAAAATTAGCTGGGCAATTAGCTGGAAGCAAAATAAGCATCCTCACGTTCTGTAAAACACAGCAAATTATTTTCTAAATAAGCATTTGATCAAACAATCATTTGATCTTGAGAGCTGTGTAATCAAAGTTTTCAATCACTTCTCCTTAGCTGCCAAGAGTTTCAGACTCACGGAAGCTCTATCATTTTGTCAACCTCCAGTGCACAGAAATGTTGAGGCATGTCCCCACAAGATGATCATCTGTCTGGCTTGCAGTTAAAGCCATGAGATGCTACTTTTTGCATTAGCTGAGAATTGCCCAGTTGCAGTTTTTAAGTTTGTTAAGGATGACAAAGATGAGCATGACAGACTCATGGTGATTAAATGCCTCTTGGATTTATTTCACAATGCGCTAAATGTTTCTTATGATACAATCTTAAAATTAGAATGAACTGATCTTGTACCTGCTGAAGTTTATGACATGATGAATTCTCTAGAGGGTAAATTACAATGAAACAGTGGTAGCAAATTACGTGGTTATAAATGTAGCTCATCCAAAACCACCTCATGACAACAGCAATGAATTCTGTTCAGTCGTTCAGCATCTGATGTCAGCAAATACGACCATTTTCACCAGATACAATCACCTTCACTCAGCGGGGGAAACAGGCTTCACAAAAGAGCTAAAATTGTACAAAAGCTGAATTGGAACACTTTGCTGAGAAGCACTTTCTATATTATATGCTAAAAATTAAGTGAAATCTGCATGCACTTCACAAGTATTGAATCCTGGCATGGTATATTGCTTTATATTCAGAGTACTGGATATTTCAATTTCTTATAGTTTGTGGAATTAATTATGTCCATTTCTACCTCAAATGCAGAAGGGGAACAAATAATTTCCTTGGATAAACAGACTTGAACAGATTGCAGTAGACCACAAAATATTGATTATGTTAAGTTTGAACTTCAAATTAAGGCACAAATGAAGGTTAATTCCGGTTATTCATGTAAAGAGTCTTATGACTTGCTTTAAAAATATATTGAAAAAGTATCAAAACTGGTCATAAGTACTATTTTCAGTAACAAATTGAAGTCTACAGGACTGAATTGTATATTCAAGGGTAGTAGATGTGAACATAAGGACGAAAAAAAATAGATGATTTGCTAAGGGAAATGACATTTCTTTAAATTGCTCCTTCAAAAGGGCATCCTTCCCTTAATCACGTAGTTATTTCCAAGGTGGGTGATCATCCTGCTTGGGATGCAGAAGACATGCAGTGGTCAGAGCAGCCCTGGATTCCAGCTAAGCCCAGCCACAAAGCCTCCTTTGGTTGTACTCAGTCATCAGCAAAGTGGAACAGTGGTTCTGACTGCCAGGCTGCAGCTGGAGACAGACAAGGAGGGTTTAGTTCCACCTTTTTCTGGGCAGATCCAGCTCAGCTGGATGAGGGGCTGTAAGCAGAGCTTCCCATAGGGACTTTGGACTCTTGTGTGCTCTCTGCCATAACCACACCAAACCAGGGTGCTTTGGCACAGCAGCTGGAAATGGCCAGCTCCAAGGGGTCAGGCCCCTGCCCTGTGTTCTGGAGGTATCACTGCACTATTGTTTACTTCCCCCCAGGTAATCAGGATGTCGTTGCTGTAATTGCCATTAAATTTGCAGTATGATTGGTCTGGAGTCCTAAATGCACACATCATTTCAGGACACCGTGCTGAATTCTGAGTTCACAGAGCCACAGAAACAGCCCTGGTTGTGTTCACACTTCTCTGGAGCTGTGGAGTAACATTCAAGCCAGGGAAACTGAGTCTCTCTCTGCAGTAAAACCAAGCCAGTGTGAAGACAGTTTGAACAAGCTGGGATTTGGGCCGTTACTGCCTCCTGAACGTTCAAGCTGACAAGATAGGCACTACTAAGGGAATTCAAACTTCTGACAGGCTCCAGTACCCTAAAACAGTTTCCTGGGTGAAATTATATCCCAGTGTCACAAGGGGCTCTCCAGCTGTGACAGTCTCTCACTGAGATGGTGTGGCCCACACAACTTTTCTGCTTACATCTGTGGTCTTGACCGCTTTGAAATAAATCCAGGAGTGTCTGTGTTTAGCAGCAAGGTGGACCAAGGCTTTTCCACATACCTCTATAATCCAGTCAAACCCTTCTGGTATTTTAATATAAGGCTTTAGGAAGCTTCATATGGTTGTGTTTCCTTTTTAGCATTAGCACATACCCACACCCAGCACTTCATTTTCCTAAAATACAAATGTGTACATGTATAATAAAAACGTTGACAAGTCCTAGTCAGAATTTAAGAACTTTTAGACCTGGAAACCTGTGCACCTAAAAAAGATAAAATGTGCCCCTTGCACTACTAATTCCTGATTCCACAGCCTGCCTGTCAGCGTGAGGATGCAGAAGAGCAGTGCAAGGGGCACGTGCTACAGAATGTCAGCTGGCATCAGCAAAGGTGCTGTGGATGCTGCAGAGCTCTCCTGTAAGACTGCTGACTGTTTTCATGGCATCACATGAAACACAGAAATAAATAGCTTCTCTTCTATGATCACAGCATGAAAGTTTTGCTTTGCTGTCTATCCCTTCTCATTAAAAGCATAAAACACAACACAAGACAGGGATTAGACACAGAGCAGGCAAACGCAACAGAGCCACAGGGAAGAGCTCAAGGAGTAAAGGGATTGGCACATGTGCCAATAAAGGCAGCCCTGGTGTCAGCTACAAGTTGCGCCCTCAGAAGCCAGAACTGAATTTCACTCGGAGAACAGAGGAACAATAGGCACAGACACTCCAGACCACACAGGCATGTACACCCATTTCCTTCTCCTGAGCTTCAGTGTAGGTGTTAAAAGAAGCCTCTCCTCCAGCAAACTGTCATAAAACTGTTACTTTTTCTTTTCTCAAGTCCTCTTAAAAACAAGCAGGCACACACTCTTTTCCTGTGAAGCAACTTTAGGGTTTTTTTCCTATTTAAATTACAAACACATCAGAAGTCTCTCTCACCACAGCGCATCCTGTCTTCTCTCTGTCTGACATTTAGAGTACAAACTCTTTAGGGCAGGCTCTGTCTTTATTTTTTATGTCTCATACAGAGCCAAGACATTCTCAATGTTAAACACTAAGTAAAAAATGCCCGTATACATATAGAAGGCTACATGATACATGCCCAGCTTATCTGTGATACACACATGACATGGTCAGTAAAACAGGTCTCTGCAAGAAAACTCTCCATGTACAGACAACAAAACAGATCCTGGCTTCTGTGCTGGGGCCTGCACACATGGTGCAGAGTACACAGGAGGGCCTTGTACATGTTCATGCACCTGATTTTTAGAAGTCCCCACGATCCCTGCAGACTGGGAGGAAGAGGGAGAAGCAGGGAGGAAGAGGGCTGCGGAGGGAAGCTGTTGTCTCCAGCTCAGCTCCTCACTGTGCTGCCCGTGAGCAGCTGGGGAAGGTGGGAGTGACGCAGCCACAGCCATTGTGCACTGGCCTGTAGGGCTGAAGGAGGGTGAGAACCCCTGCCCAGTGTGACCCCTTCCTGGGCAAGAGCAAAGCAAATACATCTCTCTCAGCAGTTCCAAGCAGCAGCTCCAGTCAGGCGCCATGATGACATCAGCCCTGCTTTCGCAATTTTTTAACCTCTGTCGTTCAGATCAGCAATGAACCAGCAAGGGTGACTAATACACACATCAGCCCTGCAAAGTTATCAACACACCAAACAGGGGGCCGGCCCTCAAGAGTGAACTCTGCTTTCAGGAGTCTGTTTGGTCTGTATTTGGGGGGAGACTGTATGAAATCAAACATTAGTTGTCCATAAGAAGCTCCAGGCAATCCTCTGTGTGCCGTGGCAGTGTCAGTCCTTTTGCCAGAAGGGTGCAGATGCAGCAGATATTTGCTTTTTCTCATTTCTGTGTGTCATTTAGCACTACTCCCCTCCAACTCTGGCTCCTGCTTTCACTACTCATACAAGCATGGAAAAAGTAGCTTCTCTTAACAGACATCTACAATAAACATGCCGATACTTGAGACGTAAACTGAGAGGCTGGCATTATAACAGAGCCTCTAAATCAACCTCAGGACCTTGTTAGCATAATTAGTGATAGGACTGGTGGCTTACAAGATCCAAGACAGAAAATGGAAAAATAGTAATAACAATAAAAAAATGCAGTTGTATCCTAGCAATTGCTGGGATGATTGCTGATGGTTCAAAAGCAAGTCATATCTTGCATGAGACAAATACATTTTATATGATGTTTAATCTCACAGGAATTCTGCCGGAAATACTCGGAAGCTTGTTAGAGGAAAATATGAGAAGCTACTCATGTGAACAATAAAAGATTCTTGTGTGGAGGAGCTACTGTGACTCCCATGCTGCTAATAGGTGCACGTCTTGCAATTACAAGCATACTGAAAAATAATGCTGCATTCACTGTTCCTATTTACTAATTTGAAGCTTTGGAGAAGACAGAACTGGACACCCTTCCAACTTAAACTCAGGTAAGGTGGAGAAGCACAGGGGAGGGGATTTGTTCAAGATCACCTGGAAGTCAGTGGCAGAGCCAGAAATAATATCTGTCTATAAGGGATCTGAGAGCACTAATGAGTTTTAATGGCCCTAATCTGTCTGACCTGCAGCCTCCACCCTCTGCCCATGGCCAGGAGTCTCGCTGAAGCTCAGCCCTGGGTGTCCAGTCACCAAATGGACAAAGCAGAGTGCCTGTCCCCAGCTCACACACAGAGGTGCCTGTGCCTATCTGGGGACCTTGTTGATCTTGACCCACTAATTTCCCAGCTTGACCCAGGCAAAGCTCATCACTATGGACCTGGCTGGTGATAACTGGGCTGCGTCTGACCATTATTAGCCTTACTGGGCCTGATCCTGACCTGTGGATTCACTTCCTGGCTTGAGGTCAAACCTGCCTCATTACCACAAAATTGTCTGATGCTCTGGACTCTAGGTTGAAGTTGGCTGCCACTCCCAGGCCAGCCCTGCCTGCCTCCCTTGAGGGCTGTGGAATGGGCTCTGGCTGGTGAGGACCCTGACCTTGCAGCCACGTTATCCCTGTCAGTTCCCCATGACTTTGGGAGCAGACAGTGCCTGCTGCACCCTGACATTACCCTAATACACCAGCTGGTCTCCCTTGTTTCCAGAGCACCAAGGGCAGGAAGAGAAATGCCACACGTCTGTTGATTTGATAGGGGAACAGAGGCAGAGAGAAATAAGGTACAAACTCAAACTGGAACTCTTCTTTGTTCCGTGTTTTCAGCACGTCCTTCCTCCCACTTCACATTGGAGATGGCAGCATTGCCTGCCCCAACGCAAGGCATCAGCAAAAGACATTGAAGGGATTATAGAAGGAGGTTCACGTTCTGCATCAGTGTCCCTTGAGAACAATAAATCTTAGCTGCTGAGTAGAAGCAAGAGGAATCAGGCTTTAGCAGGAGGAAGTGATCACAGCAGAGGGCTTGAGAGCACAGGAAGGAAAGGCAGAGACATGGGAAGGGGAAGCACTGTTGGATTACCCAGTTGGGCAGCTGGAGGAGGCAGATGCTCTCCTGAGGACAGATTTGTGTTGGGCTCAGCAAAGCTCTAGGGCAGTTCTGGGGCTCAGAAAGGCAAAGGGGCTCAGCACTCACTGGATGGAAAATGTGAGACGCAAAGAGCTCACAGCAAAAAGGCCCAGGTTGTCCTTTGCCTGATGTTAGATACATTCCTGCTCCTAGCTGCAGCTGGGATCTTGGCGTCAGATCTTAGCTCTCTTGAGAAGTCTTCAGTTTGGAATGCAGCATTCTAGCAGGGTTTATCTTTCACTGGGGGACCTGGATGTCTGGAGCCCTGGCTCCATGTGTGGAGGGAAGAACATCTCATCCAGTAGTTTGGTCTCTAACTACAGTCTCTCCTAAATTAGGCTTTTCACACAGAACAGCAGGAAAATCACATACAGCTTATGCTGAGGTTAAAAGGCAGCAATTGTCTAAATCTTCATATACAAGTAATTATTGGCCTTTTAATTTGGAAGCTAAAGGAGGTGACTCAACAGAAAAGGGTTCAGGCTGAATCAGCAACATCTTTCCCTGGGAGTTAGATATACAGCAAGAAAACAAAATAGAGGCAGGCAGGAAAAGATTTGTATTGTGGGTATGGAATGCAGCTTTTCCCACAGACAGTTTCTCTGCTTTTCCCTCATCCATTCCTGAGAAACCCATGTGTAGCCCATGGAGTGAATTAAGAGAAGGAAGAAGTTAATACCTCCATAGTACCCAATACTTTAGGTATCTACAAACCTCCTTAGACACTGTTCACCTATCTCCACACAACGGCTCTTCCATGAGAACTGGGCTTTGCTAGAAGTTTATTGTAATTTGGAATTAGAATCCTCTGTCAGCCCCACAATTCACAGTGCTGAGTAAAGACCACAATCCAGGCTTTTAGTGGAATGGAGGTAGTGAAGAGAAACTGTGGATTACACTTCTCTGGGGTCCTGCAAGCAGCTAATTAGCCCCGAGAAGCACTGAAATTCCCTCAGTCTCTCTCTGCTGGAGGCAAGCCAAGAGAGTCTGCCTTATTCTTATATGAAGTAGTATCTGAAGAAAGATCAAAGGATGAGACCAAGATTTCACGGCTAGTGAATCAGGCAAGTCTGTGGAGGGTTTTGATATGATCTTTACAATAAAGAGAAAACTTCTCTGCTCAGTGACATGTTAGTTATGGGATATTCATTTTCTAGATTTTACTATTATGAGTGTTGAATTCCTTAGGTCAGTTGATGGCCCTATAATTTCATACTCTTCACACGGGAAAAAAATTGATGCAGCTGTTTTCAAATGCAGTGAGGACTCAGGTATATTTCTGCAATGTAAAGTCTGAGACTCCTTCACTTTCAAAGGGATTTGGGACACTCGTTGGGATGCTTTGGGAAAGGTTACCTTAAGCAACTGTGTCCTTACAGAATTACCACTGAAGGCAGTGAGCAAGCCTGCCTTGTAAGTCAATGCTTTTAGGGACCAGCTAGCAGAGATGGATGTAGTGTATTCCTGCCCCTTTGCCCTTTCTCCAGAGCACTTTAAAGCCCTCTGTAATCATAAATGTAGGAAGAATTTGCTTTCCTTCTGTCCATCCCCACCCTGCTATGGGAAAGAAAAGAATTATTATGACAATTGGGCAATTGTAAACCAGAGTAATTAAGTGATTTGCCAAAGGCCAGGTAGCCAAACTGGGGAACTGAACCCAAGCGTCCTCATTCCTGCCCCTCCTCATAGCCAATACACACAGACCCTGAAAGGTCGGAATATTTCTTCCCTGGGGAAGATTTCATTTCCTCCTTTGAACACTGAGGGAGGGGCCCCTCTAAATCACAGGTTAGGCAGGCACTCAACCAAGTTAACACGATGTACTTCCCTGCACCGTGTCTTGGAGGTGTAGTTAGGTGTTATTACATGCACTGCTGCAGCTCCTAGAGGTCTCTGCCAAAAGCAAGCCCCATTGTGTTGGCCACCGTTCATGCACAGTATGAGAGAGTCCCTGCTCCCAAAGAACTTTAATATTCTTTGATATTTCTGGGAAACCATTCATAAGAGAATTTCAACATAGAGTACAGGGCCTGTTTCTTCCTTTTAACTTAGATTATACTGGGATAACTCCCCTCACTTCAACACACACCTGTCAGAGGTGAGACTCCAGAGCCATTATGTTGCAGATACTTTTTAAAAACGCTGGAGCATGTATAGCAAATAATCAGGAAATTAGTGGACAGGTGGCATTAATTTTCTCCAATGTCACCAATTTGGTTGCTGTTGTGGAAACACAGCAAGGCACAGCAATTGCTACTTCAGTGCAGAGAGCCATCCCTGAGCCCCAGATGGCGACCATATGATCTTTCCCTCTTATGGACCACAGACATGTTTCCTACCCTTAGAATTTGACTTCTGCTTGCAAAGAGTGCTCACCTAAATCTGCCTACCCCCCACAACACCTGGGTGCAACACAGGTCCCTTCAGGAATCCAGGAAAGACCCAGACAGAGGGTAAACAATTTGTGGAAAAAGCGCAACCTGACTCAATTAGAATTTCCTCCATGAATAGCTCCCTATGTCAGAACTTAAGGCCCCAATTCATAGAGAAATCTGGGACCCATTTCCTCAGGAATTGCTAGTTATTTACGCAGAGAAAGTACTGCACTCAGATTTTGTTTTCTGGACAGTCTGGGGTGGGCTTTATGCTCACGTGAATAGACTGGATTTATGCTGGGCTGGTAGCAGTGACATATGAGGAGATTTGTGCTTCTAAAACTTGTGTCCTCCAGCACCTCATCTCTCCTCCTTGGCAGGAGGTGTCCAGGTATGAGGAAATGCTGATCTACTGCTGTAGATGAACACACTCCTCCACCCAGCCCGACTTTGTTGAGAGCCCAAAAACTACACCTGGCTGGTACAAAGTGTAGTAATTTTCTGTCATCTCTTTGCTAAGGAGCCTATGGACTCCCAAGGCCCAACATAGAGCTCTAGTAATGATCTGGAGAGTGTTGGAGTATAGGGGGATAATGGTTAATACACAAGAACCATGTGTGGGCCAGAGCCCCTTATGTGGCATAAAACACACCTCTCTTAGAGTTCTCTCAGCACAAGTGACAGATACCCTTCCTCAGGAAAGATACTCTTACTGTGTCCTTTACTCTGGCAAACGGGACTTGTCTGTGGAGTAAGATGTTGCAAGAGAAGAATGAGTCTGGTACTGTCTGACCCTCAAGCAAGAGTTACAATGATCTCCCAAAACCTCCAGAGTGTGTAATACACCCTTTTCAAAGGCCCAGCCTTAGCCACACACTCCTGTGCAAACAAAATTGGATCTAATTCCAATTCCTATGGCCTTTCCTAGAGTTAAACAAAGCTTTGTAGAGCAGAATAATAACAAACCACAGAGGGAGAGAGAAACTGCATGAAGGAAAAAAAAAGCAAAACGTTTGTGCCTGACATTTGAAAAATTCTTATTTGCCTGAGTCCCCTGATTTCAGCAGAGCTGTATAACTTTATACCAGCTTCCAAGTTCGTGTCTCTTTTTTTAAATCTCTCTTCTAACAAGGTCTGAAAGCAGCAGAGGTGTTCAGGCAGACGTGTGTAGGCTGTCTCAGACAGCAGGGGCTTCAGGCAAGAAGAATTTCAGGCCAACAGCAGCAAGAAAGAGAAAAGGTTGGTGGTGGAGGAACAGAAGATGAAGAGGGAAGCAGTGAGAGGCAATTCTTGTGGTTTGGAAGTTCCTGTGGCTCTATGTATAGTCAGCATTTCTGTCTGCAAACAGAAACATTTCTATTTGCTTTGCAAGCCAGATTTCTCAACCTTTGGCCTTCTGACCTTCAGTGTATCTGGCACTGATCAGGTGTGAGATTGCAGCTCCCTGCTCACAGGGGCAGAGCTTTTTCTCTTGGTCCAGCAGCCAGACGAGATGGGGCTCCCCAGAACAAGACTGACAGTCACTGTGATAAAGGTGGTGCAAGGAGAAAGTCCCAAAAATGTTCTCTTCAGATGAAGGTTTACCTCAGCTTAGGTTCTGCCGTGTTGTCCAATTCCAATAAAGCCAGGCTTCAGGAATGAGAATCCAGGCACGAGCTGCACATTTACTGAGAATCAGACCCAGGTTCCACCTGCTCAAAGGTACACAGTGCTATCTCTGTTGGACTCTGCCAGAAGAAGAAGAAAGCAATGTCTATATTTGACCATTCTGGTCATTCAATTTGCCCTTATCAAATAAAAATAAAATAAAAGAAGGGTTTTTTGAAGGCAGTACAGTTTCTTTATACCACATGCCTATGTTTATTGCCATATAAAATTCCCTGTTTGACTACACCCCACCCAGGCTCTTGTACACACCTGCATAAGTCTATAATTTTATCCCATGAATCATTCTGTACCATCAGATCACACCCAAGCTACCAGAACTTTAAGGAAGTGGCAAGTTCATTACGCTAGTTTTCATCTTTCAATTTTAAAATAGAAGATTTTTTTATTGGTGCCCTAAATCCACAAGTATTTATTAAAAAAAAAAAAAAACTACAGGCAGAAAGACCATGTAAAAATAATGGATTAAATACTTCCAACAAAATGGAAGGCAATGGAAGGGAGAACTAATAAATGATCTTTAAGAGTGTGTTCCAACCCGTCTTGCAGAGGCTGTGTCTACATCATGGGGTACTGCAAAGCTGAAGCACTCTAAATTGTGAGTCAAGCTCACCAAAAATCATGAGCTTGAGGAAAAATTGTAACTTCCAATGTAAATTAAAGGCATTTGGCTTCTTTTCCTCTGGGTTTTGCAACCTTGGGAGAGTATTGAGGCCATGGTTTTAAGCACTTAAGCAGCCTTTGAAGGACTTTTTTCCCAGGGAAGTGGAGATTTGCAGCTAAATTACTTGTGTCAATAGCTAGGTGTTTAAACAAACAACACAAGAGGTTGCAGTCCAAAAGGAATCCAAATGCCATGGTGTACAAGAGCAATGCTGCAGTGATTCAAGCTGGTTGGAGAATGTTCTTTTTTAGAAACACAAAGTGAAGCACACTCAGCAGCACCCAGAGATCTGCAGGCAAATATTTGCAAGTTGCATTTTTTCACTTTTGTTTACAATGTAGAACATACTTCTATCTTTGCAGACATTTCTCACTTTTGACTTCTCAGAGTTCTTAGGGTTACCAAATTCTGCTCGGATTGAGTGGCTTTGTAGTTCCTAGGATTAGGCTCAATGTGCTTCTTGACTTGCAGCCATTTGGCGGCCGCTTCGTTGTTACACAAATGTAACATGCAGCAATGACAAGAACTTCTTACCATTCAATTATAAAATGACAGGCAGCCAAATAAGAAAATGGGATTACCTCCTGGGCAACTTAAATTTATGTAATATTGCCATTGGGTTGTTTTCTAGCCAGGACACTTAATTGCTAAGAAATGTATTTACAGCTTGGTATGTGCATTATCCATTTGGGACCAAAACAGGAGTGACAGAATGGTGACGAAGATTGGCCAGTGGTCTGGAAGAGGCTGCCACCAGTGGGCAACTCCACCATGGTGCAAAGAGTGAGCATCCATAGTAAGAGCTGTCTCTGATCCAGTCAGGAAATAAAAAAAAAAAGCCAAGCAGTTGTTGAAGTCTCTTATGTGCCCTGGAAGGGTCTAGGATTGGATGCCTTAGAGCCCAGATCTAGTTTTTATCATCCACATTCATCGTCCTTTATTGCTTGCTAATGGAACGACAAAGAAAAAATGGTCTAAATCAAATCGTGCTGCAGTTGAGTCTGTCTGGAAACCCGCAGCACCGCTGAGTATCAGATCCCTCAGTGCGTCTCCCATACATACACTCCCTCAGGATAATGGCCTCCCTGCTCAGCACACCCTTACAACAAGGCTCTTTAATTCCCAGCTCTGCACAGTCCCACTGGCATTTCCATTTGTTGTCCCCTCACCGCGGTGTTTGTTGCCATCAAAGTGCTGCCCACCACTGCAAGGGTTGCACTTACCCAACCTCTCCCTGTGCTCCCAGATCCTCTGTGATTGGCAGGAGGCTCTGGGTAGTAGACAAGGTGAATCCTGTAAACATGGCAAGAGATAAGGCAATAGCAAAGGGAATGATAACCACAAAAGTAGCTCACGGGGTTCAAGGGATGGAGGAACATGTACTGTTTATTTTCTGTGCTCTTGGATCAGCTGCAATTCCATATGTAAGCAGACTCGTTCAGCCTCAGCTTTAGGACCTGGAAAGTCCCTCAGCACTGAGCATTACTTAACAAAGAATATATGCTTTATCTTTTATCTATATAGGAAACAAAACAAAAACAAAACAACTGAGACATTTGAACAATGCCTACAGCTCTGACTTAGGCCATGTCTCTGCCCTTGTTTGCACTGATGTAAATCAGAGATCGCTGCAAGAGATTTAAAATTGGCCTTTAAATTTCTTATCACATCACTCCTCTGCTCTGCCAGTGATCTGTTCTGTGTGTTTCTAACAACAATGCCCATGCTTTTGCCAAGCCACAGTTACACATGGAATGCTTTCTCTCTCTCCAGGTACACACAGTGCCTGTCCCCTCTTATACTTTCATATAAAACACGCAGCTTTCATCCTGATCCCAAGAAGTGCACTACCACTTATACCAATCCCTGAGTTTTTTAACTCATTTCCCCAGCATTTGCTCAGCTGGCTTGCCCATCCCATTTGTTTATGATGAATTTTTTATGATATAAACAATTACTTATTCCCAGGTGCATTTAACCAGAAGAGCAGGAACAGAGAGAAGTAACAGACTTAGGACTGCCTGGGCTTGCATGGTGGCAGCAACAATACATTTCCAGGCTTCAAAGGCACTGACAGAGCTCCTTCTGCATTTTGGGGGGCTCATGACTAGAACCGGCTGGTAAAAGGTGATTTTGAATGCACAGGGAATCTCTCATTTTGGTTTGGTTTAGTTTAAGGGAGCGCAGCAGCATTTTCACCTGAGAAATCCAAGGCCGTGCCTTGCCCGGCACAGTTGTGACCCTGGTAGTGAAGCAGTCCATACACAGACACAAATGTGAACACAGCTGCACACTCACACACCCCCTTCCCTGCCCTTACACGCTCACACACGCCCTTGCACACTCACACACACACACTGCAGTGCATATGTGCCGTGCCACAAGATCATGACGTGAGAGGCAAGACTTGATCTGCATTTCTGACTCCCTGCCTTGACCCCTAACGTTCTCAGCAGCACCATGGCTCCTTCAGCAGCTCAACAGCTCCCTAACTTCTGTAATATTTGGGGCATGGATTAAATTCCATGGTTTGAATAATGGCATTGATTTTTTAATTTCTTCAGGAAAGTGATTTATTCTGTCCTTAAAATCCCTGTAACTGATGTTGTATTATCCAGTGCTGCCAAGTTTTGTCAAGAGCTTGAGAGAAAGGGTGGATAAAGACACAGACACAGTTTTCCTCTTATGTCTGCAGACTACCCCTACCTCTGAGCTGCCAGGTAATATCATATAAGTCATATTAGCCCTTGTTCCCTTTCTATCTGTGGCTGACATAATTAGTGGAGAAAAACTGATGTAGCTGATGGTGACACAAGGCTGAATCTGCAGCAGTCTGAAAACCAGGCAGCAATAGCACGGAGTAACGTGACAAACTACCCAACCCTACATACATTGTGCATTTCTCCATAAAATCCAGGCAATGTGGCCTGCATGGTTTTCAGCTTGGATGCTTCAGCAATAAAAAGATTTTTGATAAAGAAAGTTTAAGAAACAGGATCTGAAAGTCTGTATCAAACAGAAATGATCCCCAAGGTACATTAAGATCTGACAGTCACCACTCAATTAGCAAGTGGGAGACAGCTGTCTGACTGTCATTCTTTCTCTTCCTTGAACACAAACACATTCAAAATCAATCCAAATCTTTTTGTTTCATCAGCAGGTTTAGCCAGTTACCTGCTGGATGTGGAACAAGTTTAGGTACCAATTCCTGTAACTCAGTAATGGGTCCAGTGTTATTCTCCCTCTCTCTACTTACAATGTCTGACAAGCTAATTGCCACAGGAAAGAGAAACCTTCTCCCAGACACTGCAGCTCTGGGACTCAGGTCTATTTAGATTTGCCATTTGTCCGTCCCCGTTTCTAAGCACAGTTCAGGGAACTCTCCATGAAGAATAAGGCCCTTTCTCCTGGAGCCTTTCAGAGATTTCCTATTAGTCACCAGAATAATTAAAGGTTCCAGTTGCATTGCATTAGCACCTTTCATGTCATTAGAGTCCAGCTGCAGTGAGAGAATCACATATTTGCCGAGACTCCTGTGCCAGCCAGCGAGCTGGGAGCAGAGCTTTACATTTCATCACTTTGTAAAAGAAATACAATTAAGCAGTGTTCCCTGATCATATTGCAGCCTGCAAGAGGGGCTCTAAGCACCAATCACTGGAATGTCTGGCCACGAGTTGTATTGAAATGGTGCCTTGACAAGGGTTTATGAACACATTGTAATAAATCCATGGCCACCTAAGACTTCTTAATTGTCAGTGTATTGCACACGAAGCTGCTCAGAACCCCTCAGTGGAAATGCCATTTGCGCCTGGGCACAGCACATGGCATCTCCACTTGACTTATAGGAAAATCTTCACCCTTTATTGGTATTGCAGGTGTTATGCCACAGGGTTGGGGAGTTCTGAATTCACCCTGCAAAGGCTACTGGTGCAGAGATTTAGTTCATTATAACATTGCTAATTGACAGACTTGTATGCCTGTCTAGTCAATAACAGCCTGCTAAAAATATGCATTAAGCAGAGAGAATGAATCAGCTGCTAATAGCAGTCTGCCTGATTGTCAGCTTCTATCTATCTTCAGGATTTGTCGGAACCTTGTCACTATTGTGCTCCAGCAGCTCCAAGCCTGTAACATATTTATCCTCCAAACACCCCTCTGGGGCAGGGCGGTTGTTGCTCTCACCAGTTTACAGATGGGAAACCGTGATATTGAGAGGGAGAGTGATTTGCCCAAGGTCACACATGAAATCTGTAGCGAAACAGGGAATAGTTCATCAGTCTGGCAACCCCAGGGGGATTAACCTACCCCCCGCCAGGACATCCTTCTTGTCTCCTTCTTCTTTCAAATCAGCAGAGTTACAGCGATTTATACCAGTAGAAATTCTTTGAAATTCCTTGAGAATGCAGAGTCTTCTGTTTCCGAGTGGATGAAATATTAACTGTATGATCCCCTTCCACAATTCCAAAGTGCTGACACCCCAAAGCCAGACTTTAAAACATTAAACATACAAAACTTCTTTAAAAGCAGTGCCTCCTTTAAACCAAGTTCTAGTTCTTCTCTTTGGGTGCATTTTTTGTAGCTGTTAACAACTCTAGCACCAGGTATAGGGAAACAATGAGACCACACTACACTGCTGTAGGGAGGTCTACAATGAGCAGCAGTGTCAGAGAGAGATGTGAATCTGTGAGCTGGCCTTGAGCCTTGGCAAGTACATGAGGCCTTTAGTTCGTATATCAAATGTTTGCTTGTAATTCAGTAAGCTGACATAGGATTTTAAGGAACATTAACTCATGTGTTACTGTGATGCTGTGATTGATTATACTATTGCTAATATTAATGCTTCTTATGTGCTATGCAATGAACAAACTTAAGCTAGACATGATCCTTCTCATGAAGTTTGCCTTCCAAATAACATATGGTAAAGGAAAAAAGATAAGGGAAGACTGGGGCAGTTGATCTCAAGAACATGGACATAAGGTGACTAATAATGGGCTGGAAATGTGCCCAGTTTGTGGGCACAGAAGCTGAGCAGTGCCAGTGACACTGGAGGGGAAAGAAGGTGTAATCAGGTGAGAGGAGCAGAGCCAAATGCCCATTCCTGCAGCACAGCTCCGTGTGTCTCATGGCACTGGCTAAACACAGGATCAGCCATGCTCGTGGAGCCCCTTGAACAGCCCTCTGCCACTGCCTGAAGTGGTACCACAGCTCTGGTCCTGAGTTTAGAAACCAAACAGAGATGAGTTGTGGATCAGCGAAAGTGTTCAAGGCTGGGTTGGGCAGGCTTTGAGCAATGTGATCTAGTACAAGATGTCCCTGCCCATGGCAGAAGTGTTGGACTGGATGATCTATAAAGGTCCCTGCCAATCCAAACCATCCTACAATATGAATATGAATTTTTTGCATATGGCAAGTCTAGAAGTAAGATGGTAAAACCAGCAAGATCTAGTCAAAGGAAAAAAATCTTTTACATTTGCTTATTTTTGCCTTATTTTGCTTACACTTTTTCAACAAGGACCACACACATACTCTACAATGTCAGGGTTGGCTCCTGTATCTTCCTGCATGCAGCTTCAAATCCCCAGTGTTTCAGGACCACAGTTCTACACAGGGAATCACTGTCAGAAGAACAGCTCAGTGGTTTCTCTTGGGCTGGGTAGAGACCCAAACCACCAGTTTTAGTTCCTCTGCCTGCCTTTCCTCCTGTGATTCTCCTTTCTCTCCACAGTTTTGTCAGGGTTGCTTTGGGAAGTCGAACCACTCACTCCACTCTTGTGTGTCTTGCAGGCAGCCATGGCTGCAGCAGGTGACAATTCTGCAACATCTCCTTCCTGCCCTTGAGGTCTGTCAGCCTCTCCACTGAGAGGAGACACTCCAGCTGATGGTGCAGCGGCCGTAGCTGCCAGCCAGCCAAGGCTGCTGGGTGGCGGCACTCAGAGGAAAGGAGAAGTACCCAGAAAGGCCTGACCAGCAGTGCAATGCACACAAACCTGCTTCTTCCTGGAAAAAGCAAGGGGTTTCAGTCTTTTTGAGAACCCCAAAGAATTTTCCTCCACTTTCCTACAGGTGGAGAGATTGGACAGACACCAGGATTGGACATCATCAAGCCCTCCCAGCCCGCCAACAGACGGACCTCTGTTCAATAGACTTGTGTACAATTAAGTAAAGCAAACTTCAAAGCTGTCTAGCCCACTGACCCAATATGGAAAAACCTTATTTAAGGCAGGCAGAGATGGGTATGGTGTCAGCTTTTATTGGGACAGACTTTGCTGAAGGAAGAACTGGGCTCTGAAAGCTGTTGGTTCCTGTGCTATGAAGGAAGAAGTGAGATCGGGACTTCAAAGACAGTGTTATTTGAAAGTCTGAAATGTCCATTTTCAACCCACTAAGGTCTGGCACTGATAATTTCTAGTTCTCCTAAAAGACTAAAATATGAAAGAGGAGCAGTGAAGGGTCTTTGTGCAATGAGTGTCATCAAGGGAAGATTGTCCCAGACAGCTGACAGTGAGTGAGCCTGATGAGTGGCTTCACCTATTTGCAACTCTGCATCAGCATCTACCAAATGGAGACAGCAGCTCAGGTCAGGGGTGATATGAGTGTGGGCCTGTACTTGAAACCAGAGCGATCCTAAAGAGGAAGGTGCCTGGGAAACTGCAGACAGCATTATAATGGTAAACACCAAAGTGAGTATATTCACACTGTAAGGAGCTGGTAAACCCTCTCCCAAATGAGAACTGAGATCACTCTGCTTTTCCTCTTGTCTGCCCTCCTGGCAATATTAATCATTAAGGAGGTGACATCAGTTCAGAAATAAATCCCATAACAGTCCATAGCAGTCCCATTACTACCACCTGAACTTCCTCGGCACCATGGAAGTACGTGGGTAGTGGCAGACTTAGAGCTACTAAAGCCAAGGAGAGGCTCCAGAATTTCAGCTACTGGAATGCTCAGAGATATTAATGAACTCACAGCTTTTCCGTGGAATGGGTCGGTATTGTTAACCCCATTTACAAACAAAGATATTGAGTAAGACAGAGGGGAAATGACTCACTGAAAACCACCCTGTATTGGAGACAGGAATAGGAGTCAGATCTTATGACTCCCATTCCTGAGCCTCAACCACTATGAGATCGAAGCCCTAGAGCTCCACATTTGCTGAGGGCTGGAAGAGGGAAGAAACAAGAGGTGGGAAGGGTGTGGATCTTCTTTGAATCAAGACTAAATGCAAGTTTTCTGGAATGAAGCCACCACTAATTTCAATAAATTTACTTAGATCTTGAGCTTTGGGATGGCATGAGCAGCTGTGAGTCATCTTGGCCAGTCAAAGGAATAATTAATTGTTGTGGGTAAATCTCAAAAGGTTTAGGGGTCAGGTAAGGTAAGCAGCAAAGCTTATCCTTGACTGCTCTTTTCTGCTCTGCGAACTGGAGACACTCACTTGAACACTTACCCCGTGGATTCCTTATGCCAGATCTGTCCATCTGTTGCACACACTTTCTGCCTCATCTTCTATTTTGATTATAAACTATTCAGTGCTGGGATTGTCTCTATTTTAGAAGGTTTTATAGTACCTGCCATCACACAGCTTTGATCCATGTAAGGATAAAGAAGTACCAGAGGTACAGCCATTGCCCGAATAGTAGTAGAGGCTGAACAGTTTGGCTCCTGAGATTTTTCATGCTTCCTGATTATAGCAGGAGTGGTTTCCTTGTGGTGCTTTGATAGTTTTGCTCCCAGCACAGCTTGCAACCAGGAAGTACAAGAATGCAGAGCAACGATAGCCAGGATTTGCAGAGCAGCTCAGCATGCACGATCAGAAGCAGGTTTGCAGAAGGGCTCAGCTCCCATTTAGGCACAAAAATCACTACCTAGTTTTAAAGAAGTGCCAAGCTGGTGGGCTACACAGCTCTTTAGAAGATCCAGCCCTCATGGCACCTTCTGAATGTTTGAGGATCTGGCTCAGTGTTTCAGACTGAAAAGGAACTGGAGTTGTGTGAAAAGTGTCACCCTGACTCAGTGTTGGGTATTGTTATTTTTTCAGGTTCTAGCACCTCTTAGGTACTGTAAGATGAGACGTCCAAAAAAGTCTCGTGTTGTCCATCAGCTCTTGATTCCAAACCAAAATGTAAAGCTCAGAGTAAAAGGATGCCTTTTATCCCTACTCTCCTGCCCTGAAAACTCAGCTCCTCCTTAGGCAGAGCCTGAGGTTGGTGATTGCCCTTCAGTTCCTAAGGGTCATAGCCAGGCCAAAGGAAATCTCATGGAACAGGGAGCACTAAGTGTGTCTGTTCCTTCCCAGTGTCCCTAATCCATAACTCATTCCTGAGTGAGGGAGGCAAGCAGTGTCCCATGTGATGGATTGTCCCTCAGGGTCACTGCTCTAGAATGGGACAGGATGCTTCCCATGTGGGCCTCTTAGCATCCCTGCTCCTTTTCTGTTCCAGTGCAAATAGTACCAAGCTATTGATGATTTTTACAGAGTTTGATTTTTTCACAGGGTAGAATTGAGGCACTGGAGGACTTGGCTGTAACATTCCTGTGGAAGCCCTGAGAACCTCACTGAAAGCCCATGGGCATGGAGGAATCTAAAAGCCCTCAAGCCATGTCTGAACTGAGAACTTCAGAGCACAGACTTTCAGGTTCAGTTTCATTTTGAAATGTCTGTAATGAAACATTTTGATATTTAAAAATTATTATAATTTCCTTTTCCTTCCATGGGAAATTTCAAATATGTCACTTTTTTTTCTTTTCCCTGAAAGAGAACTCTACATCCTCTGCAAAAATTTTCCAGGAATTTTCCCAAATTTCCAGATTCTAGGATTACCTATAAAGCAGACATGCTGGCTTTCAACCCGCTTTAGTGCCCTTACTCCACAGTCTTTTTTCCAATTATGATTACATTTTAAAGAAAGAGTTTATAATCCCTTGCCAAAAAAAAATGAGCTTCTTTTAGGTTCCAAGTCTGGAGAAAGGTTCCCTTTTGTTCCTACTAAAGAGATATGTTGCCTGGTGCTGACTGGGAGCAGAGACACTCCTGCATTCCCAGCCCTGACACTAACTGCCCCTGTGGCCCCAGGCTAATCGCTTAAATGCTCTGGCTCAGTCTCCCCATTGGTAAAACAGAGATAATGATACTTACCATCTTCTTCACAGGGGTGTTGCAGAGGAATAATTAGTTTGTGTCTGTAAAGCACTTTGAAGATAAAAAGCACAATACAATTGATAATAATTGTTGCTATGCAGACTGGTTCTCCCCTCCCCAGCAACTTATTGGTGCAGAAAGGAAAGGAAAGCCCTGAACTGAACTGTCTCCCAGTAGAGCCCCAGTTCCACCAGAAGTGTTTCTAAGCCAAAACCATAAGCCAGCCACCCCAAAATTTTTAAACTTTAAATCCGGTTTAGTGACCCTAGTTCTAACTTGCCAAAGTTAGATGTATCACTGCATGGAAGGGAGATTTGTTTTTCACTGTCTCTTTTTCTCCAGTCCCTCGCAGTTTTTAATAGCATTTTGTGCCTTCAAAAGCTTCCATCAGTCCCTCATACCTCTGCCTTGCCTGGCATGGGGCAGCAGCTTATTATACACGAGTTCGTTAGAGCCTTCGCTTCAAAGCTCCCCGGTTCAAAGGGTGCCAGAAGTGTTGAACAGGTCAGCACTTTAATGCTGATCCACACATCTTTAGAGGGCAGTAACATCGCCACAGTTTTGTTCCTGGGGGAAACAGAGAATAACTGGTTTGTAGAGTTCCCTTTGGCCTCAGCGCTGGCCACAGAATTGGATGCTCCTGGTGGCAAAGATCAAGCGTCATGGAACCCTGGGGTGGGTGAGCATGGAGGGCTGTGATGTAGTGAATGAGTGAAAATGTGCCTTTGTGAGTCACTGACTTGTTCTTAATGGCAGCTGTGGAGGAACAGGGAAGGAAAAAAGGAATAGGGGGGTAAGGGAGCAAAAAGTATCAGAAACGATAAAATAATCTAAACTAGTTCCTTCCATGCACTTATTTTTTGATGCAAGTGATAGATGTACCTAAAAGTTATCAAAAACAAATCAGAGAAGCTGCTACTCCGAAGATACTTCCTGTACAAGCTGAACCAGATCCTCTTCTCAGACTGGAGTGGGGGGACATGGGGGACAAGGAAAAAAACAACTTAGATATGGAATATTGGCTAGAATATTTTCATTTGCACATAGACTTGAACTTCCCATACTGAGGGGCAAAGTCTTCTGCAGAAGGCCCTTCTTGCTGCATTTATGACCCAAGAGGAAGCAAGAAAAAGCTGAAATCATTCTGTTCCACAGAAATCCTGAAGACCATTTTCCAAACAAACAGTTTGAAGAAGTAGCATTTGAGTCACTGGACATATCTTTAGGCTGAATCCAAATATTGAAAGTAAACACCAAATCGTCCTTTCTGGTATCAGCCAAAGTGGAAGAAGCCATTTTTGCACTGGGTATATTCATTGTCTCTTAAATGGATCTGAATCAGAAATGGTACCAAGCCCTGGGAGAGCTTTGCACACCCTGGTTTTAAGCAAATGCAGGATGCTTGAAGGCAGAATTTGCCCTGCAGTGTCTGGTTGGGAGATTGATATTAGCAGATTGCTTTGAGTAAGAGAACCAGTGATTTCAGAACAAACACACAGACACAACAGTAGGGGGTCTGTGAGGACCTTGGTAAGAGCTGTATTCTGCAGCACATGAAATTTATCACAACGCAGCCTGCTGCAACCTCTCCTGGGTGGGATTTATTGCAAAGCATCATTTAAATAGAGATGCCTACAGACTGTAGATATCTAGACTGTGGGCATCTCTAGACAGTTACAGAAAGATTATTTTGATGGCTTAAGTAAAACATGGATCTTTCATAGATGAATTTTTCACCGAGGGAATGATTCAAGTGAGGGAGAAGAGTAAAAGATGTGGGCTCTAACATAACAGGGCCCATCCCAGCTTCTTGATTTCAACTTGGTTTTGAGAAAAAACAGCCCATAATTAGGACACCGCTCATTTCTTATTTCTCTTGCTTCATTCCTTTGTTTCTGGTCCCTGGGGAAGGATGTTTCATTCACGTAGAGCACACCTGTGGCAGCCCCTCAGTCTGCAAAAGTGAGCCTTGCGTATCTGAAAGGCTTTTTTTGCCAGTACTCGCCCAGTTCCATGCCCAGAGACCTGAACTTCTGTTTGCACAGCCACAGAGACTACTGCAAACTCCAATATTTTTGTGAGAATATGGAGCATATCAAGTGCACAGGTGCCTGCTAAAGGTAGAGATTTCATTTGGGAAGGAGGTGATGCTGCATTTGGCCTAACCTATGGAAGTGTACTTCTTCTGAGTCTCAGGTGAAACTGTAAAGCTTCCCCGTCTATGAAGCTTTGTCCTCCTGCTCAGTTTGCCTTAGGCTCAGCCATCCTTGCACCTTCAGAAAAATACTCAGAAATACTTTTCTGCTTCTTTTTCCAGGGCCTGGGTGGCATGATCTCTTAATGCATCTGCCTGTTTATGTTAGCAAAATGGAAAGCAGCTTTGTTTATGGAAAAGATCTATTTTTGTTTTACTTTTTTTTCTCAACTAAACTGACTTTTATCCAGGATCGTGTTTTGCTTTGGGAAAAGAAATGTGCTGCAATTCTTAGCCTTAGCTTAAAAGTCAGGTCAAGAGGAAAAGGGGAAATCCTGATCATATTATTTAATTTTGTAGGATTACCCTGCAGCCTGGAAATCTAAAAGAGCGGAAGAGTTAATATCCCCTCTTCCCTGCAACTTCTTGCTCTGTGTCCCTGTGCAATGACATTTGTTATTCTCCCACATATATTTACACAAGCCAGATCAAAAACAAAGTCAGTATTTACATCTTCTGGGCAGGGGGACAGTGTGTGGCATCCAGGGGAGAAGGAAATTTCAGAAGCCATCATGCTCCCCTGAGGATAAATCATGTCTCTGTGTGGCTTTCAAGCTCCTCAGGGTTTGATCTTGTGAGAGATTGAACAGGATCAAGTCAGGGATGGGAGATTTTGAATGCAAACCCAGACAGGGCATTGTGATGTGGAGATGATGTGGTGAGGTGTGGAGCCCAGTGTGCAACCTTTTCCCTTTGCAGCCGTCGTGAAGAATCTGAGAAACAAATCCATGTATGCAAACTACTCTACTGCCAAAACATAAAGGGTTCTGCTCCTGGCTTGGCAGTCAAACCAGGGTCTGGCCGGTCCTCATCATGACACACTGCTGGGCAGGTTTTGGCAAACTCTGAGGCTGAAAACTTGGTTCTAATTCTAGCTGTGCTGCTGACTCACAAGGTGGATTTTGTCAATTCTCCTCATCCTCCTCAAGGAGATGGAGATCACACCTGCCTGTTTTGCAGAACTGTTCTGCCCTCTTCGCATGTGTGGTATGGAATGATGAGGGGTTGTATGAAATATGGCCATCACTTTATGACATTTAACATGGCGAATTCAGGGTGAAACCCATCTGTAAACATGTAATATATCCTTAATATCTGTGACATAGGGAATGTATTATCCCAATTTCAATTATGAAGGTGTGTTATGGAAAACAGTGGCAGCATTGTCTACTGTGAACGTTGTGTGACTTTTCCCAATATCATGTGTGTGATTTTGTATAATGTACATAAACATATCTGCATTAAAACCACTGAGTTGATGCAAGGTTGCCTTGATCCCAATGCGAGGCACTCAAAAATTATGGGAAATACAGATTTTAGGTAGGTCATGCAACTTCAGTTCAACCCCCCAGTGCGTATGACTCCATGACACAGTCATTTAGCATATAACCACACACAGATTTCATTCCACATTTTCCCTGCTTCCATTTTCAGAACCTTGTGCAAATCACAGCACTGGTTGCACCCTTCAGACTAATATCCATGGGAATCTTTAAATACAAGCTGTTAAAGTGACCTAAATGTAAGAGTTTGCTGCTACTACCCAGTAATAACATGATAGGATAGCCAGGGTAGGCACTATCAAAAAGGATAATGAACAATGATAATAACCCTTAATAAGTCATAAGAAATAATAAAGTAGGTAATGAGGTGCCAGTTTTCACAGTTAGCTGTGAAATGTTTCTCATGTTGACTTGAGAAAAACCATATAAAGGGATGAAAATGGCCATTTCTGTTGATTTACTCTCACTTCCAACATTTCTTCCTAACATCAAATTTGTGAACTGGAACAACAGAGCTTAACCATGTTCTGATACATGTTTGGTGCAGAGAAATCCTCTGAAAAATGCAGAATCAATTGAAGAACAAGGAACAATAAGATACCAGCTAGTTTCTGGCCGATTTCCCATCTGACATTGTAAAAGCGTCCAGGACTATTTGTTTAATTTGAAATGGAATAGCAAGCCATGAAACCATCCTGGAACCCCTCCTAGCACATATGCACATACACAGACCCCAGCAACTCGCTCCCTACCCACAGCCATCTGTCATGTGTGCCAACTGGAGCAAACCACTCGTATTACTCAACAAGGAGCTCATTATAGCTTCCTCTTCATCCACAGGGCTTTTGGAAAAGCTCACAGTCAGGGGGAATGTGCAGCAGGGAGGGAAGGCATTCAGGACTGGGGTGCAGTCTTTTCCACTGCTTCATGTCCACATCAAAGTGCAGGCATTTCAGTGACCACCATTATTATCGTCACTCAGGAGAACATCCCTTCTTCCCGGAACCCTGTTATGACTGGTAGTCAGTCCAGGCTGACCTTCTCTGGACTGCTTCAAGAGTTTTATCTGTTTCAAATCATTCATTTAATTTAAATTTTTCCCAGTTTCCCATCTTCACAAGGGAATACTCATTGGAGCAAATTTTCAAGAGATACCACAGCTCAGTTCCACCGTCACAAACTTAATTCCCTGTGATTTTGCTTCTGGTTAGCCCATATTTGTTATTTCAGTGGAGTTTCCTACCCTTGAAACTCCATCAATTCTTTGGGACAGAGATAATTTTACAACATTGGATTATTCAGTGTCCAGCACAACAAGACTGTGATCACAAATATTTCAATATTAAACAAGAAAGGGCAAAGCTACAGAGGAAAACTCTGGCACAAAACCAAATCCTTTTTCTTAACTTCTACCTGAAGCAGATGCTGGTGGTACATGTAACGTGTGGGGCTTTGCTGATTTACACCCTTGTAAAAATCAGTATTCAAAGCTCCTTTTCATGTGCAGCTTCCATCTAAGTAAAGGGGATACTGCATATCAAAGGCAGCTGCACCAGCCACTTTAGATTTATTAGTAAATCCATTGAAAAAACATTTCCAATGAAATAAATCTCAGCCTGCTGACTTCCTCCTATTCTTTACTTATCCTCTTATTGATTTTTGTCTCGGAGATTTAAACCTCTCAATTTGTTTTATGAGACACTTGTCGAACAGATGACAAGAAAAAGACAGTGCTGGATATTTTCTCTAGCAGTTTTAAGTAGAAATAAAGAGCATTTCTTTGAAATTAGTCTTGCTCCTGTGACACAGTAGGAAGAAAATATCTGACAAGCCCTTTAGAAGGCATTAGCTCCGTGCATAGAGAAAGCTTACGGGCTGCCACCAACACAGCTTTGTGGCAGCAGTGCCCCAGAAGCTCATTGACAAGTTTGACATGTAAACAAGCTGTTGCTAAAAATATTTAACCTGAGGGACCCTGGCTAGTTGAAGGGGCTAGTAATGGAATACAGATCCTTTCACCTCCAGGCATCTGTTCCAAGCTACGCCATTGACTGAAAGTCATTATTGTTGGATGGGTGTGCAGAGGAATGAGTAGGTGGGCTCTGCTCTGTGTCTTGTGAGCAAATTGGGGCATTGCTGAACCACAGTGGGATTTTCAACAGAAAGCTGGGGGCTGGAACCTTCTGGTGGACACTTTTCCAGGAGGAAAGTGTCCTCGGTTTATTCTCCTGCAGCTCCCCTCTAGGGACGTGTCACCTGGCAGACACGTGTGTCTTTGCAACCGCCCCTGGCCAAGCTGCTGTTGCTGTTCTGGAGATGAGAGAAGATGGAGAGAGAAAATGGAAGGGTACATCCATCCCCACCCCGCTCCTGCCTCCTGCCCCTCAGCCTGAGCCTATCCCGGCCAATGAATGCCAGGCACTGCCCCGGAACCCAGATGCCAGCTGGTCATTTTTAAAGGCTCCCGATTTGATTCTAAAGGTTCTCTAATCATACTTTTCCCGGAAAAGATATCACGTAGGATAAAACACCATCTGCAGCTTGCAGACCCATCTTCTGGAGCAGGAGTGACAGTGACAAGGCAGCACAAGGGACACTCCTAAAAGTGAGGCACTGACATTCACCCTTGGCAGGGCACAGTCCTGCCAGACCAAGTGCCTCTCCTCAGCTCCACGGGGTTGGGAAGTTAGGAAAGGGGAATTTCTATTCCCACACATTTTAAATTGCTGTTACTTCACTTACCCTCCTTTGCTCTGGGCTGTGTGCTCCGATGGCTCTGCCAGCTCTCAGGCAGTCAAACAGCTTTCCCTCCATTTTGTTACTCAGCTTGAGCAGCTCTATACCTAAAATCATGCCCTGAAGAGAGACCCAGAGGCAGTGCCACAACCCAACAGACTCTGGGCTGTTTTACTCTGTTTTGGTATAATTTTAACGCCACTTTGTTCCCCTGAGGTGGCAGCAGTGCCCTCACAGCACCAGACAGGGCACAGCCACGCTCTGGGGCTGCGCCTGCTCCCCTCAGCAATGGTGGTGCCAGTCAGGGGCCCTGCCCTGCCCCTCACAGCCTCCCGGCAGCCCTGCACAGCTGAACTTCCCCTCATGTTACACAGATCATATTAAAAGAAAAAAATATATATACACATATATGTCATATAAAAAAAAAAAAAAATATATATATGTGATATAGGTGGGAGAGATTGCTCCCTGGCTGGAGATTTGTTGGAGTATGGAGGCCCTGTCATCCTGACAGGCCAGGATGGCTGTGAGAAGGCCGGCCTGGGGGAAACAGGTAGGAAACCCTCACTCAGTCTCTGCTGACTAGAGAAAAGTCACTTTCCTAAACTTGGTGTTTGTGCCCCAAAGTCTTCAGGCTGTCAGAGGACAGTGGGTGCCCTCTGAGGGGACTGGTGCTGTGTCGTCGGCCATGAGCCGCTCCTGAGGGGGATTTAAGGCTGGCCTTGTGTCCTTACAGGCCCTTCTGCACCACAAAGCAGGAGGATTTAGATCTATTATGTTGGTTTTATTGGGTTTTTTAAATTACAAACCTGGCACCTTTTCTAGTTCCCATTTACAGGGTTTTCAATTCCCATTTACAGAGACATCTCATCCCAGGAGCTCCAGGGCAAACTCCTTCTCCACAGGCGCAGGGACGATGTTGCCAGGCAAGGTTGGTGTTAATTTAACTTTGGGAATAGCAGGAACAATAGGACTGGAAGGGGTCTTCTGGTTCATCAGACTAGTCCTCTGTTGTTAGAGGCAACTACATTATATAATCCCTTTTGCAAATGAAGCTGGCTCTATCCTAAAGCGAGCTGGGTTATTTTTGTTCCCCTGTGTCCATGGGAAGGCCCTTGGAGAACCTCCCTGCTGGAAGGACATCTTTATCCAAGGAGCATCTTGCTCACCACGGAGCATCACTGTTATTAATCTCCAACTGCACAGCCTGATTTGAATTCTATTACATTTCATTCCTTTCCTAGTGTTGAAATGACCAGTATCATATGAGTCCTCCTCTGGAATACTCTGGCCCTCCAAATTAACAGCACAGCCCTTATTTTGTGTCACCAGCACAGTCCTACAGCAAGACTATCGATTCTGCTTGACATTTTTATCAGTCTAAAGATTTTGCCTTGAGAAACTGTGCCAGTTACACACCAGCAGACTCCCCTTCAGCACAGCCCTCATCTTCCCTTTTGAAAGGAATGCGCTGATCCAGGCTATCCAACCTGGGTAAATCTATTTATCCCCAGACCTTTTTTTTTTTTTTAATTCAAATTCAAGGATGTATCTGCAACTCATGTTCTTCTATCATATATTGTAAGGATGCTGTGTCCCATGTTGGCTGAGAACTTTATGAACTCCAGCCCCCTAGAGATCCCCTGGATGCCACACCTTACTATATCAGCATATGTTCTCTGTATTTATAACCTCCATTTTCTTTTACTCTGACTCCATGCAGATTTTTTGACTCAAATAATTTTGACCCTTTCTGTGGGACTTGTTTCCTTCTGATCTTTTGGCAAGACAGGAGAGAAAAGGAACAATGAAAGGCTTTAACTGCTTAGTACAGAAAATCCAGAGGGATCTTCCGTTTCCTTGAATCCCGACCGTCCCATTGATGGTGAGCATTTCAGAGGAGGGGTCCTGTTACAAAGAGACCTGTTTCCCACCCTCTTTTTTGGCACTTCTTAGAAGGCCTCTCTGGAAGGGACTAATGGCCCTCTGGGACAAGCCCTCTTCTGCCAATAACCATAGGTCAAAAGTTAAACTGAACAGTGGAAAATGAAAACCGGATAAAATACACTATAAATCTTGACATTCTAATTGAGAACTGTCCAATGCAAACTGCAGTAGTGTGTCTGGTTTACCTCAATGCTCTACAAGAGGCCAGATCTTGCTTTCCTTAATGGCTCGAGTATCCTACTGATTTTTACTGGGACTTCTCACTTGATTAAGGCAAGCAAGATTTGGTCTTTGAAAAGACCTAAAGTTTGGTAAGTAATGCAATTTCTGCAGCCATAGGAGCAGAATGATGGTTTTGATGTCACAGTAAAATCATGATCTTCTCATCTTTCAGGTGACAGTGACATGATTGTGTATGTGTGTGTCTGGGGGCAGAGATTTGCAGGACAAAAAGATCTGTGGACCAATACAGCTCATAAAGAGAATGTTTCGCTGAAGTGAAATTTACCTGAACATAACATGCCATCTAAGATGTTTTACAGATATTTTTGCTGTCTGAGGTAAATGGGGGAGGATTACACCTATTTTACAGACTGGTGAAATCAGAGCATAAAGAATTTAAATGACTCACCCAAGATTACACAATAACTCAGTAGCAGACCCCAGCAGAGCCTGGAGTGCCAGTGCTTGGAACACTGGCCCAAACTGTCTCCTTGGCCTTGTCATCTCTGTCAGACGTACATCACTTTCAGACACTTAAAATACAGAGTCAAAAATAGAAGAACAGAGCTTGTTTATTCCTCTGCTTATATATTAAACATAAGTTTGCTTTCAGTG
Source organism: Dryoscopus gambensis (assembly GCA_013389985.1). Lineage (NCBI taxonomy): Eukaryota > Metazoa > Chordata > Aves > Passeriformes > Malaconotidae > Dryoscopus > Dryoscopus gambensis. The sequence continues at coordinate 399,162 of WEIT01012320.1, read as the reverse complement.
AATAGTTTTGTTGTTTATATTTTCATGGGAATTCTAATCTTTCAAGCAATTCATTCCAGTTTTGGTATTCCCTTTCACAAAGCAGTACATAGATACTGGAACAAAACTTCTGCTACTACAGGCAGACCACTGTGGTTCCCATCCTGGAAGCTCAAGAGAACTATCCTGTAACATTAGACTACAACAGGGTTTTATTAATGTCACACCTTGGAGCTCTTCTCTGAATAGGAAACTTTCCTCCAAATTTATTTGAAATCACATCCCTCTGCCCTGAGCTAATTTTTTTTCAGCCTGCTTAACATCATAAAATGGATCATTAATATGTCCTTTGAAAGTGATGCCAGTTCTGTGTAGCTCATTCAGTCTGTATGTGTTGGTGGAAAAAAATTTGCTCCTACTGTACAGGATGTGTGTGCCAGGGAAGAGAGAGAGGGTTAAGAAAGGGAAAACATATACTGGAATGTAGTGGCATAACAAATCCATCCCTAATCTTGAAAGCTCCATAGCGCATGAGTAATGAAACTAAGGATGAATTATTACATCTTGCACTCATAATTTACAGGTACGAATGTATTATCTTACAGCATAAATATTGCATTTAGGCTTTGTGATGGGGTTTTTCTCCATATAGGAAAATAAAAGTAGTATTAGTCACATGTCCATAGCTTTGTTAGTGGTTGCAAAATGTTTTTCTTTCCAGGAGGAAAGCGTACTGAATAATGCAACACTTCTATTTAGTCTGCTTTTTCATACATTGACACTTTCAAAATCTAGGAACAGTTCTTTTAATTTTAAGGGCTGCAATGTCTGCTCCCTTTATTCCTGCCCTTTATCATCTTACACACCATGTTCTTATAGACAAGGGGGGAAAAAAAACATTCCAGTGTCTAATAAATCTGAAATCCATCAGGGGCTGCAAAGTGTTCATTCTCTTGCCTTGGTTCAGATCATGTTACATTCAGCAGCACAACAAATGCACTTTGTGCACCAACACCGATGCATTAAGCACTTTCGTGCATTTTTCCAGGGTGGGAACTAAATCCATTTTTTTAGAGTTTTGAAAAATTTTAACAAAGAGAACATCTGCACAATTGATTCCCAAGCAAGGAGAGGGGAAAATCACATTACAATAATTATTTCTGAGCGGAATTTTAATATTGCTAAAGGACTTTAAAAATATTTTGTGCTTCAAGCCTTCTCTAGCTTGCAGTGCTCTACCTTTGGTTTTCTGAGCTAATTTATGAGAAACTCTCTGTGTGCAGGTCTCAGTAGTCCTTTTTTTGCTCTTAGACCTTTTGCTGCCTGTTACAGTGAAGTTGCACATGCTGTGCTTTCACAAATGGGAATTTTACTTTTGTTCTTTCCTGTTGCATTTCCCTAAAATGAAATCTACTGGGGGGAGGGGGGGAAGTATTTTATTACTGTTTGTACAAGGAAATAATGTAATGTGGAGCCAACTCTTTGGGCACACCAGGACTAATTTTCTAATACATGATCTCACAAGTATGAGAGATTTTATTTCAATGAGCTCAGTTCACAGCTACGGACCTAAAAGAGGAGTAGATTAATAGG
>WEIT01012320.1:362477-390132 GCA_013389985.1 Dryoscopus gambensis | reverse complement strand
AAAGAGAAAGAAAGAAAGAAAAAGAAAGAAAGGCAGAAAGAAAGACAGAAAGACAGAAAGAAAGAAAGAAGGAAAAGGAGAAAAGGAGAAAGAAAAGGAGAAAGAGAGAAAGTGAACAAGAAAACAAGAAGCAAGCAAGCAAGCCTGTAGAGAAAACATCTAAATCAGAAAATTCTGAGGATGTGAGGCCAAAGCTGGGAATAGAGATCCCTAGGTGCTGATCCTACCCAGTCCCCAGCATGCCTGGTGACAAAAGAATCAGATTTTCACACACACATAACACTCTGACTGTGCTCAGCAAACTGAGCTATTTTGCAAATCTGATCATTTTTTGGTGTGGTTGAATAGGAACTGAGCTCCTAAAAGGCGAGTGCCCAAAGACTGTGAGCAGATTATTTTATATTCATGCAGACAAATCTTTGTCACCGGTGTTTCCTTTTGGCTTGTTGCTCCCAGCCCAGTTCTTTACTTTGGCATTTTTACTTTACTGTGATACGAGCCACCTTACAGTAATTCTAAAAATTCTTTAAAATGCCCCACTTTATTTTCCATGGCCAGGTTTCAACAGGTTACATGGTGAACAAGAGGAAGAGACAGAGGAGATGACAGGTAAATTACTGATAGACAGGATAGACAATAGACAAAACGAGGAAGAGGAGTTTGAACTTCATACAGGATGGGAACAAGGAACTTTGAAAGGTCATAGATGGGATAGAGGATGCTTCTGGAGACAGGGAAAGACCTAATCAGGATAGAAGCAATCTTCTGAAATTTGATGGAGATTGGAATCTTCATTAAGCATCTTTTTTCCTAGTGAGTCCCATGAGACAAGAGGAATTGGTCCTTGGAAAACAAGTCTGTTCAAAAACTACAAGGTGAGATTATCACAAACAGATTAGGTTAGTTTATTAATACTAACATTTAGTATTAATACTAATAATACTAATGCCTACTATGCAGAGGCATTTTCCTATGTCTTCTATGACTTGTAGTAAATGAACACAAAATTTCCTAGAAATAAGCCTGACTGCTGTCCCAAAGCCAAAACAAACAGCACCACCCCAGCAAGTCTTCAGATAAGTTTGGATGGTGTTTAGTACCAATCTCAGCAGAGAATTCCTGGACAAGGAGAATCAAGGCTCAGCATGGCACAGCTCAGGAAGTTTGAATCTGGGTTAGGTTCTATGTCCCACCTTCATTTTCTCTAGCTCACCACTGGAATGAATCACAAAGGGCAAAGAGTCACAGATTCTGATCCCTCAAATATCTGTCTGTGTGAGTTGGGCTCTTTGTCCTTGAGGATCTCTGGCTGTCGCTTAATGGAGCTGCAGCCCAAGAAAGGAGACAGATGGTACTGATGGGCTGAAATTATACGCAGCTAAGTGCAAAGCTATAACTGCTATTTGTCATTCTAACATCACTGATTTGTCTGGAGAGAAAAACAAATAACTTGTTGGGGGAGTAAGCAACCGCCTGGCTGTGGCCAGGCCAGATTGGAAGTGGGTGTAAGGCTCAGCACACAGAGACCCAGGTGCCATCAGCACTCGAGGGAAGCTATTAGGATGTCATTTCAGTTTCTTTCTCTGTCTGTCTCTCTCTCTCCGCTTGCTGTGGAGGTGGAAGGTGCGTGTGTTGTGAGGTGAACTGGGGAGTGAAGATAAAAATCTGTGGTAAGGAAATGCTACAGCTTTATCTCTGTTCTTTGATGTGGCAGGACAAATTAATTGATAACAGAACCAGCCAAAGCAGATGTGGTCATGGCCTTCTGAACTGCCCTATTGCAAGGAAAGGGCCGAGCAACATCAAAGACAAAGGTCAGCCAGCATTCCCCAAGCACAAAAAGACAAATCATGACAGGCAAATAGCTCAGGCTGCCATTGGAAAGGAGTTATTACCACAAAAGATGATGTCTGGCACATGGCCACTATCCTGATCAGCTGGACATGGCGGCTTCTCTGCGATTTCTTTCTGTACCCAAAGGCAGAGTTTGGGCTTAACATTTTCCTGTAAAAATGACTGTCACTTTGTGTGCAGTAACACAGGAGAATTAAAGCACAAAGCAGAATCCAAAGACCTGGCCAAAGCCTGTGCAATGGGGTTAGAAAATCGAGGTCAGTTATTTCAAGTCCTCCTGTAGCCATGTCTTTTGAAGCTACCGCAAACCCATTTGTTTATTTCCTGCAAAGAGTAAAAAGATTTGGTTTCTAGTCCCAGTTCTACCATTTGCTGGCTGCGTGTCTTGAGCAAATCAGTTTTTCTCTTGTGTCCGACCTTCTAAACTGGAGGTGATGAAGCCCACTCTGAGACCTCCAGAGCTAATAGAACTCCAGATGATACTGGTATTTTATATCGACTATTGTTTGTTTCAGCCATTTCCTTTACTTGTTTTCTCTGAGCATCTTGATGTTTTTTTAACATGCTCATGATCCATAACAAACATTTCAGGAATCATCGAGCACTAAACCCTCATAGCAAAGGAGCTGAGTGCAGTTCTCAGGTTGGTTTCTTTGCTCTCTGTTTCCCTATCTGAGAACAAAAATATTTGTCCTTCAAAGCTGAATCCTTCACTCACTTGACAAACAGTTATTCACAAACTTGGGGTTTATATGTTCCCTTTTTCCACCATACTGGATTCCTTGTATCTTTTATACTCATCCTGGCAACATCAGCATGGTATAATAACATACCATGTAATTAATCCCTTTTTCTTCGCCTGCTGTCCAGGTGTTTTTCCAAGCCATGTCTCAGTTTCTCATCAGGAGAGCCTGACATTGATCTCATGGTTCTGCCCATGACTTACTGCAGGTAAGAAAGCCAGCAGACCAAGATATTCTGGCTAGAAGGCAACCACAAAACTTTCCAGCCGAGTTCCTGGACATCCCAGGACGTGGAGTCATGTAACAGAGAGAGCTGCCCCACAGCTGAAATATAACCAGAATGTCTAAATGACTCATCCACCCTCACGGAGGAAACCTGCAGCTTATCAAGGGCTCTGAGCACATATTCCAGGACTTGATACAGGGCTCCAGCTACTCTTCCACCATTCACATGACTGGAGTTACTACACAGGACTCTGACTATGTTGGAATTAATTTCTTTTCACTACAGTAAGACAGTTCAGCAGCACAACTCAGTGTTCTTAGGCATCCCAGGAGAGTTGCACAGCACTGGCTACCAAGAGGTGCTCAGTTGTTCCACTTTTAAGTGTCCTTGTGCCCATTATAACATTGTAATAAAAATAACCAGAAGCGGGTATGTGTTCCCAGCAGGCATCAGTGATTCACAGCAAACTGTAAAAACCAATGCATGACATAGATAAAGGCATTTGAAGCCCCAAGACACAACTGTGGTCTGTGTGCACCCTGGACTACGTCACCAGGAACCAGAGCACTGCAAAAGCTTATCCCCCATAGCAAGCAACAATAACTCGGTGGGACAGGTCACCTTTGTCATCAGCCAGAGCCTGTCCTTCTCCTGCACAGAAACTTAAAGGAGAGATCACAAAAGTAGAAAAGCTCTGGGAGGCAGCCCGGACAATGTTCTCTGAAGTTTTCCTTCAAGGAATATGGGCATGGAATATAAACCACAATACTCCTTTTTGCTCCTCTGTAAAAGCAGACGGGTGTCAGCTCTCCTGAAGGACCTCAGCTCTCCACTTGCAGACCTGTGACTCCCCTGGGGAAGGGAATATCTTGATCATGGTGTGGTGTCTACTTGGGTTTTTGTTTGCTTTTGTTTATTTGGTTGGTTAGGTTTTCACTGGAGGAAAGGGTTGAGTGGCTTTTGTCCCTCTTAGCCGGCGTAACCTTGCAGACATGGAAAGTTACGCTGCAGGGAAAAGCTGCATCAGGGAGGGTAGTAAATGTGTCACCTTAGAGAAATAAAGTATTTTATACTTAGTGGGATGTTTATAGACATGAGAGCAGTTACACCTTCTCAGACCTAAAAATGAGCTCTACTGGTTTTAGGGGGAACACGCGTTTACAAAAGTAATCCAACCCGCTGAAGTTATTTCTGATTTAAATCCAGTGTAACTGCAGAAGAGTAAGTGCAACTAGTGCAGTTCTGGCAAGTCTGAGGAAAGGGGGAACTGATGAAATTTGTAGCTGGAATGTGAGAGGCAGTACCAGTCTGGGCCGTGGGTACGCACAACAGGAGAGCGGGTCCTGGGTCTCCAAGTGACCCTCATTCATCTACAGCTTCTCTGTGCTGTGGTTTTTCTGTCTGTCAGGGTGGGAAAGTGACATTGACCCTCTTTTGGAAAGTGATGTGACAAGCACAAAGTATTAGACAGCTGTGGGGAGCACTGAGAGATCTCTTGGAATTACAGATACAGAAACAAGGAAAGATTTTGTCAGCTGGATGCAAGGACTGAAAAAAAAAGACATTCTGACATGCTATTGCTGCTGAAGTACCCTCCCTAGAGAGGTCTGGCGAGGGCATTTCTCAGTGCCCACTCTTTATCTGAACTCCTCCGCATGCCTCAATCCTAATCCAGCACAGCAGAGACTCATCCTATTGTGTTAAAATCAAATGCACTTACAGGTAAATGTCACTCTGCCATAAAAAGAAAGGAAACCACTTAACTTTCTGTTTCTTTGTCTACTTGCCTCCATAATAGTTCTTGTCAATTTACATTATTCATGACTACCAGAGAGAACTTAAAATGTATCTTTCAACGGAATATAATGCAAACAGTTTTCTGTGTGGGCAGGGTAAAACAAAATAATAATTACAATACACGATGATAGTGCTTATAACAAAATATTATTTCCATAAAAAGACTTCTGTGGCAGGATTACATACTCCAGCAACAATAAAAAATACCGAGAAAGTAAAATATCTCTGTTGGTGTGTTAGATTCTATCAATGACACTGATAGTTTCATTGTCTAAATAAACATTGTGTGTAGATAAAGTGTGACCTGCAAAGTGAATCATTAGATTGACAGGATAAAGCAAATCAACTTTCTTGTGTCTTTATGCCTCCCACCCGACACATAATCAGACTTCTCCCTATGTGGGCACTCCAACCGCAAGCATCTGTCAGGATCAGCTATTCTTGTAGCTTAGGTTTGGGAGTTTATGATAATCTGACAAAATGGCATCAGTCCATTTCAGACATTTTCCCCTCTCTTTTCAGCAATATGACTACTTCACATTATGTCTTTAAATGAGTATTAGCATAGGTAGTTTGATTTTGCAACATGGGATTATGCCCTTCACTGTGTGTCTGCACGTATCTGTGTGTACACATCACATGTATGGAATCTGCTTAGAAACAACACACATGGCAATGCAGCTACCCCAGCCTAAATCAGGAATGGAAAACCTAAAGAGAAGATTTTTCCACTGCTCCAGCTGAACTCCTGCTGGTTTTCCTGGTAGATTTACTCTACTTTAAGGTGAAGTAAATACTGTTGGATAAAGGGTCTCAGTACATCAGGCCCCAAAAGATGTGTGAAACACTAAGAGGATACTCAAGAGTATCTAACACATTAATTAGCTCTACTGTCCAGAGCCAAAACAATAAATATTAAGGTGATGGAGTTGGCATAAAATAACTAAAGCAAAATCTTGCCCAAACTCACAGCTCCAAGTGAACCCAAAAGACAGCTGACTGTCTATGGCAGATAAGATGACAGGGACACATTCTCCTACTGCCTTAATCAGCACATCCCACAGGTCACAGGCCACACAGTGACAAGCACTTGATGCAAACAAAACTGTTTAAAAAATACACCTGTAGAAGTAATTGGACTGTGTTGCACTGTGTGAAAAATAACAACCCAGAATATCACCTGCCTACCTCCAGCTCCTCTGAAACTGCCACTGTTAAGAAGATTTTTGGCAATATTTTTGCTGGAAGAAGACCCTCCCATGTTACCATAGAGTCTTGATGAGCCCCCATTTATTCATCTTCCCCAGGACTCTGGTGACCTTTCTGTAGGGTGGAGATTTCAGAAACTTTCAGAAAGCTTTCAGAAGCTTTCAGACACTATTAATCTCTCCTCTGGGGTGTGCAGAGAGAACCCATGGAGAGGAAGGCTTCCACGATCTTCCTCAGCCCGGTCAACAAAGATCAGAGCCAGAAACTGGGTTTCTTGCTTGGCAATGCACAGGAATAAGCGCAAAGCTATTACAGGGCAGGGCTCTGTAAAGAGGAAGGGCTGAGAAGCACCAAATGCAAAAGCAATGCTGCTCAGTAAATATTGATAGATGTTCCCTGCTCTCCCTCCACCACTTCTGCACAGACATCCCCTTCCCTGCTGCCTTTCAGACTGTCACTCTGCAGACTGGAACATTGCTTGCCTTCACCTGAGGTCTGTTTCATTTAAGGCAGGTTTCTGTCTTTGCTCTGGAAAGTGAAGGGATAAGAGAGGTGGGAGGAAACTTTCAACTCAAGATTTTGCTCAAGGACAACAGCACAAATGCAACCCCAGTTTACGGCAAGAAATGAGGTGAAAGGTTTTGTCAGTGTTGATCAGTGTTCATTTCACTAGTACTGATTTCCCATTTTGGTAGAAAGATCAAAGGCTGAATGCTGAATAGGAGGAAGACTAAACCAAACTTTCTTCTCAGGAGATGATCATTGTAGGTCAGGCTTGAAGCATATTAGCTGGGTATTATAAGGGGAAGAAATGCTGAAACTCCTGCTGTGCCTGTTTGGCAGATAAAGAATTTCAAGCTCTGGGGCAGACAGATCAACAATAAATTCATATTAAGAAGTGTCTGTGAGATTTGCTAACGACTTCAAGTACCTCAGGGCCGGGACCATGGCTTTTCATGTGTTTATAAAGCACACAGCTCAACTGAGCCCTGGTCTGAGCAGGGCAGCCACGTTTCTGCAGCACAGGTAGGAGCTGTACATGTGTTCTGTGGGCAAACACGTGTGCCAGATTTTTTCATAGTCAGGTTTTAGTGCTAAATGGCCTGTCCAATCTTCTCTCCCTTCTATCAAGCAAGGGCTTCTCCCCAGACATAGGGACGGGTGATGGTAAAGCCCTGAACATCAGCCGAGAGCTGAATTCAGCTCTGGTTGTCACAAACTCCAGAGTGAGTCCAGTTCCTGCTTCACCACAAGTTTGGTTCTTTAGCGAAGTGAAAGAACTTGGTGTGGGATGCTCTGAAAGTGTCTACATTACTTGAGAGCAAGAGAAGTGACTGAAACCTGCTGTGCTCCGAAGCTTCTGGCCCTCAGAGCGGCACAGCTCTTCTCTCTGAACAGCATCCCCAAAAGCAAACTGAAAATTCAGTGTAGAAAGGTGTCGGGAGGTTGAATTTGATGACTTTTGCAAAGCACCAACATAAATACTGAGTGTCAGTTTGCTACTGCTCTGTGCAGGCAACAAAGGGAGAGTGAGGTGAGGTGGAGGAGCAAGGTTCTCTCACTAGGTTGCTTTCAGTCAGCCACCTCTGCTTTTGCCATGCAAAGTTGAGGTAGAACTCCCCATTCTGCTACCCCTCCCTATCATTCTGGCATCCTGGCTGCTGCCAGATTTCCTCTTTCAAATCAAACAGGTTCAAAAGTAAAATCTTCCCTTGTACAGGGTGTTCCTGGAACTCCTTCGGGTAGAGCAGGATTTGAGGTCACGCTGTCACGTACCAGAGGGGAAGCAGAGGGACACATTGATGCTCAGAGTTTATATGGACAGCAAATTTATCCTGGCTTCAGGAGGTCCTGCTTTCTCTGCCCCCTCTCCATCATAATTAGACACATCAAAGAGCTGATCTGTCATCTGAAATGGCAAGATGCCTAACATTTCTATTAGGAGTCAAGCCCCAAGCAAGCAAAGATCAAGAACATGATGGTGAATGTGAGGGGGAGATTGAAACTCTGTCTGTGGACCTCAAGGAAGCTGGAGAGATGGAAAATGTACAAGCAGAGAAGAAAAGGCAATCAACCTTCCAATTAAAATCCCCAAGGATGAGGGTTTTGTCTGTGTTTGTATTAATCAAGGATAAGAAATCAGACAACTCAATGAGACAGGAGGAATTGTAGTGAGAAGCAAAGGACAGGCAAAAGCTGGGGGTCACTGGGGGATGGGCGCACACAGGAAGAAAGAAAACAATGACTAAAAATTTAACTACAAGGTGCTTAAAGGAAATAAAAATCTCCCCAGGTGTCGGGAGTGTTCTAAAGGCGAGACTGGCTTTACTCACCCCTCGACCTAAGCAGCAGGCTTTCTTCAAAGCACAGACCTACACAAATATGCTTATGCAAAGAGCTTTTAAAGCTTTTATTGACAGCACTTAGCAGCTATGGCTTTCCTGAACCTCAGCTTGCCTGAGGTGAACATTGTGTAGGTTTAATGTCTTCCTCTGGTCAGGGATGGTGCCCTTCAGTTCAGGGACACGCTGGGCAAGAGCTGGGCGCAGCACAAGGAAGGTTCTTGCTCACCTCTGGAGCTTGGAATCAGGAATTCTGCAGCTGTCCCTGCCTCTTGCACCCACAAGGAGCAGATCTCAGTCAAACCCGTGGTGATTAGCCCAAGGCAGTAGATGGTGTCAGTGTCAGAGCCAGGATTAAAACTCCAGTGGTTTTTGGCTGCCAGTCTGATGCTCGAATCACTAGACCACACCTCTCATTATAAAATAATTGTCTGATTTTCCCTTTGGAATCAAAGCTGTTTACAATTATATGGGAGAGAGCAAGAAAATGCAATCTGGGATGGTTCTCTTTAAAAGCATTTGCACCTTTTAATGTAAAATTTCAGTTTAAACAAACCCTGTTAGAGGACTCTAATCCCTTCTTTTCCTTTTAATTTGACAGTAGGATTTCTTGTCCCTTTTGGAGAAACTCTCCAGATTGAGGTGAATTAATGTATTTTTATCTTATTGAGAACTGTTGATTGTGATGAATACAGAACTTTACACTTTGAACATAACATAAATGTCTACTGCTAAATGAGTAGCTGAAGACTGTGGCTGTGGATATCTTGGGAATTTATGATTGTTACACAGGTGCAAGTTTTTTCTGAAATTATTTCAGAACAAGATCATACCACTGTAAAAATTAGTAGAGCATGTGTTTCTGTATGAATTAGGTAATTTTCTATTACTACTAATGAAAAGCAAAATTTTTAACAATTAAGCACTCATAAGTAGTAAACTAGTGAGAGACAACCTACTGAATGCCTCAAACTTCCCTAAAAGTCCACAGAGCTACTCTGGCATTTCAAGTTGTGCAAGTATCTAAATCTGACTGAATTAGGCCTGATTTGGCGACAGAGTGGGACACCACTTTTGGAGGGATTTGACAGAGTTGCACTGAAACTTATTAATATTGAATAGATTTCTGTTTTCCTATGTGGAGTCTAGGAGAGTTTTTTGATACATTGCACCTAATTTAGATAAGACACATCAGCAGGAGTCTTTCCCTCGAGTCTAAGGGGCTTTGGACAGGATCCTGGATACTTAAAAAGCTGTAGACAAGTCTGTATTGCAGTCAGCCTTCATATTTAGATGGTAATGTATATTGCTCATGGTTATTATGAAAATGATTCCAATTAGAGATACCAGATGCCGTGATATGAGGTAAGCTGAGGAAGCTGTCTTTAGCTAAGAAATCACATCCAGACCTATCATTAACAAAAAATGGCTGAAGCCATTGATATTTAAGACTGCACATAAATATTGGTGGCTAAAAGCTGTGCAATATGGCTTTTCTAATATTTTATAACTCAACTCAGCAAGAAGCAGAAGATGCAGAAATGGTGTTTTCAATACTGGCTTTCCTTCAAGTGAGTTGCACTTCTTACAAGTTCCACAGCATCTCCTTTTCATAGATACATATTAGTTCAGTAAACTATCATTTAAGCAGGAAAACAGAACTAAAAAATATGTTCTTAATGCAAAGCCTTTGAGTTAATACCGCTCTTGGAACTTTGCAGATCTCTCCCCTGTGGAAATAGACTACAGACACCTGGAGGTAGATTACATTTTATTATCAGTGACTCCAGAGTCAAGCCCTCATTGACAAGAAAAAGTCCGGCTGAGGAAGGGAGGAGGAAGGGTAAGGGAAGGTTAAAGTTAACCCCCAATAATCAGTGCTCTGTGTGTTTCTTTTTCTCCTTATGCCCTATCTGCAGGAATAAACTTTTTTCCAGGCTGAGGTAGGGCTTGGGTGACATGTGTATGTCCTCTTCTTCCTGGGTGGCGCATCACAAATGTGTTGACACCAATCATGATAAACACACTTTGTTTTAGTGTTAAGCATGATGATAATGATGTAACCTGAGATAGGGCTGTATTGTAATTACACAGTTGTGCCAGTTATTACATAGTTATAACACAGATCAGCTCCTTGATCAGATATGCCCAGGAGCTTCTTTTGCTTTACGCCTAATGCAGGAACAGAAAACTAGATCCCTAATTAACTTTGATTGAACCTTGATTAGATAAGGGAGTGGGGCCAGTAGGCACCAAGCGGGCGGGGAAGTCAGCCCGTATGCAGATATGTTAAGCGTGTAGGCACCGTCCTGACGAGTCATAGGAAAGGGAAAGGAAACTCCCTTTTCAGGAATTGATACCTCCCGACAAGCACAAAGGAATTAGCCCAGACTAGCCCTCAGAAATGCAAGAAACTTCTCACCTTCCCCATCCAGCAATGCCCCCACCCTATTAAGATGAGATTCTCAAGCAATTCACATTGGGAACAGACAGATTTCTATCGTTTTCTCCTGCCACCACAGGAGGGAATTGCAGAGAGAGCTTTGCACAAAACACAATTATTTCTCCTAAGTATTCACTCCTCACTCCTTCATTTCTGCTAAAAATGCTGAATTGTTAGGGCCATGCAAACAAAGTCCATTTGGCCCCCTTTACATGATTTAGTAAGGGGGTGAATGATGCCAGACTTGGTTAACTGAACTTGGACAGCTGAAAACTAAAAAGCAACAGATGTATCTGAGGAGAACGCTCATAATTTTGCTTGTGAGACAGGAGATGTGCAAATACTCTCTCACTTCTCCAGAGCTGCACTGGCTCTACAATAGTCAACATTTGCAGCCAAGTTTTAGTCTGTTTAGTGAAGATACTGACAATCTCCAAAACTTTGGTGTTTTAGGATGTGTATTATCCCTTTCTCAAGAGTAGAATAGCACATTAAAATTCCACATTTATGGTGACTAGACACATTTTTATAGGAATTATTACTGATATAAATTCAACAGGAGCTCTAGGTAGTTGAGTATCTATTAAAATCTAATGATTACTAGTAATCTAATCTACTTTGAACAAAGAAATAAATGCACCTTGGGACACTCTTGACAAACTTTCTTGATAACTGAGTCTGAATTTTTTCCCCATATGTTATACTGTCATATTAATTCCTAACCTTTTTACAGAGTTCTTTTTTTGCCAACATTCATTCCCGCTTGTGAAGACATTTCGTGTCCTTGACCAGAGAGCACTGGGAAAGTGCTGCTGTGGCATTTTCTACTACCCTGTACATGGGAGGGAGCATAAACCAGAGTTTTATAGGAGCAAGGACACGTGAGCCCTGTTCCCACACAGTATTTAACTCCTGTTCAGTGAGTATCATATTGACTTCTGGGAGGGTAACAAGTATATGCCTACCATACTCCTCTGAAAGATTTTAAGTTATTTTGGGCCAACTTAGGTTTATTGACCCAAAGAGTAAAAAAACCCTCTCTCAAATAAAACCCACTTCAGTACCCATCCCAGGGTGTGCTCTGAATTGACAATACACCACTCTCAGTAGATGTTATCACACAGACTTCTCTCAGTCACTGAATTACTCTATTGCATGCAACAGCCAACTTTCAGTCCTTCAGACTTCAATACTATCCAAACAAGATTTTTTTCCTATAGGGCTGCGGATGTATTCCTCAGTGAGAACTGTTTATTTTCCAAGTATAGGCTTTCAGAGTCCTTTGATATATTAATTATCTGTGAGGTGTAGAAAAGCATGGCAATCATTTTTGTCAAAGGCAGGGAAAACGTATCCATTTCACTTTTGCAACACTCAGGCGTGGCTGCAGTGTTCCCTTGCACACACACGGCTGCATGAGCCCACAAATACAGGTATGAACTGAACATGGGCAGCTCGTTGGGAAGAGAAACCTTTCCAAAGGTGAGTGAGTGAAATACACAAACGTGTTTGCAGGTACAGCTGGGGTCATCCTCATCAGCTTGTTATGGACTGTGACTGTGTGAAGGAGGGGGTCTTATCACTTCCAAAACTCGGGCACCTTTGTTGCTTCTCTGTGTGCACTCGCCCTTCTGGCACCTTCTCGAATAGAGGACAGATCAGCCAAACCAGAAACTTTCTCTCGAGCTTCGTTCAAACCTCCCATCACCAGCTTTCCTGACTAAGCAAAGTAACAAGCACATGCTCAGCTATGAGTTGATGAGGATCCTCCCTGATCCTTGGATGTTTACATTCAGGGTATGCTGCCCCACTTTGCTGAACCAAAGGCAGAACCTTTAGGACTGAGCCATATTTCAGTTATGATTTTTCTGGTTGCAGGGCAAAGCAGTAATTGTGACACAACAGGAAAAGCATCCCACAGCCCTCTCAGGAGTGTGCAACAGCCACAGAGACTCCAGTGCAAATAAACTATCTGATGATACTGATTTGGTTTCTGCTGAGTAGGACCTTAGGAGTGAGATAACCAGCACAGCTCCAAACAGAGAGCTTGGATCTACATTTGCCCCACTCCAGTCATATTCATTTCACATGTAAAGCAGTTCTGCCTGGGACACAGGGACAGACAGCTGTAATAAATGGTACAGAGAATCTGGTGATCTGTGCTCCCAGTATTTGAACCTCCAAAAGAAATTACCTTTCATTTAGAGCTCCAAGGACAGACTGTTTGTATAAGTACAACGCTGCCTTTCTCTCTTTTCCATGGCATGGAATTCTTTTGCCAGGATTGGCTTCTCTTCCTCCTTTGACAAATCAACACAATTTCGGCAAGCACTTCATTGACCTGCCAGTGCTGTGCTACCAATAATTTACCAGAATTGAGAAACTTCGGTGCTTTCATTCTGCACAACTAAATTATCTCCTGCATGCCCAGATTTGTTCCATTTCTGGTTTCCATACTGGAGGCTCAATCCTACCCCGACACTGGGCTCTGTTTCCAGGCTTTTCAGAGTAGGAGCCATCCCAAGGATTTGGAGGGTAAGGTAGTGGGTGTACATTAGGGTTCAGCTGAGGACATACTGCTGTGCACGTTGGAAAGGAATTAGAGACTTGCATGAGCACTGTAAATTAGAAAACAAAAGCACTTGTTCATAATTTATTGAATTTTTAAAGCTTATGTAAAATTTTGTGATTTCTGATATGTTAGCTCTAAAAGCACTTTTTGCAGGACTCTGCATCAACGCAGATTACAAATGGTCCCTATTTGAGCTGTTTGCAAAGTTGTTATAAAACAAGAGGTGAGAGGTGGAAGCTGGACTGTGGAGAGAGCTTCTCCCAGGATTCATTTTGGGGGTGAACTGTATGTACAGCAAGGAGGGGTGGCGGAAAGCTGAAATGACATTGCTCACATTAGCCTTAGTGCTTAGATTCAAACACGTATTAACCTGGGAAATAATATAAATGCCATTTGAAAGCCTATTCTTATAACATTTCTGACCCACTTCAGACTCCTTTTGGTAATCTGGGAAGGGACCTTTGTTCCCATGGCAGCCCATAATTTCCTGAGTGAAACAGTTCAGCTGAGCTCTGAATGACAGAGTCAGGCATTTGGATGCTTATCTTGCTTCCAAGTGTTCCGAGGTTCCTCATTTCTCACTTATTGCACAATGCCCCAATCTCACTGGGAAGGTGAGAACTGGATCAGAAAGAAAATATAATTGCTTTTTTTTATTAGCTTATGATACAGTCCCGCCCTTCTGTGTTGCCAGCTTACCGAGTTATTCACAAATGATGATATACATAGAGGGAATTATATAATTATCAGCCTATAATTACAGGTATATAGATATATACATCCCCCTGGAGGAGAGCTGGGCTTGGCACATACCTGCTTGTAACGCTGAGTCTTTAGGGAATTCATGCCCATTTTAAGTAGAAGATTATTTATTTATCAAATGCTTGAGACATTTTATGAAAAACGAACCCAAAAGAATCCTTTGATTCTTTTTAATAAAGTTCATAAAGTAAGTAACTGAACAGATCCAGGCATGCAGGAGCAAACGCTCTTGTGCACAGTGAAAGCAGAGACGTTTCCCAATCGTGGTAAATTATTGGTAGCACAGCATTGGCAGTCAATGAAGAGTTTGCAGCAGCAATGCTGATTTGTTGAGGGAAGGGAAGATGCCAGTCTTGGCACAGTGATCAGAAGCCAACACTGAGAAAGCCAAGTCAGTGCTGTATCCCCAGAGACACCTTCTTTTCTTTTTTTTCTTTTTATTTTCTTTTTTTTTTTTTTAAGCTTTAGACAAAATTAGTTTATCTTATGATGCTGCTTTAATGCTGTAACCATAGATAAACCCTATTGCCTTCCCACTCTGTTTCAATGCCTCATTTTGTCATCGGGGCAGATAGTGATTCTCAGCTGATATAAATCAGCAAAGCTCCACTGATTTTTAACAAAGCTGTGCCAGCTTCTGCTAGCTGAGGGTCTGCCTGGATATTTCTCTAGCTGTAAAGCAAAGAATCCAGCAGGCAAAGCTGATGTAAGTTGGATATTTTTTTTGGCTGGTTTTTCTTTGTTCTATCTTGCAAATGCTGCTCTCATTCATAACTGCTTGGATGCTTTCAAGTCTGTGTGCAAGAGTTATGGGGCCTAATCTGGCTCCTACAATGGTGCAAATCTAGGGTAGCTCTAGTTAAATCAAAAGCATTACTCAGAGGTACTGCACTGCTGTAAAAGCACTGTACTTGTGCAGAGCAACTGATCTGTAAATCTCATAATGTGCCCAGGATCTTTCCAAGAGTTTATTTGCAAACAAACAAACAAAAAAGAATCATCGTGGCTAAACAGACTGATTCCAGCCCGTGGAAAACGGACTGAGCCTCTGCCAGGAATAAACTGTAGACACTTGCTAATTACAATTTGTGGCCAGCTTACAAAGTTCAGTAAAGGAGAAAACTACCCCATTCAGATCCTCTCTCCCAGTTTGATGACATCACTCACATCATTATGTTGTGATATGCCAGATGGGAAAATTTGAGGTGGGGATGAAGTGAAAATCCCGGTTACACCTTTTCTCCAGGCTATCTGCCTCTCCATCATTTTACAACATCACAGAGAGTCTCAGACAGTTTGACTCTGCCATCCCCAGCTGGCTTGGACCAAGCAGATGAATGCTGAACCATTAAGAATCAATACATGTTTCCACCATTGTGACAGGTTATGCTGCACATAGCTAACCTTAGTTTAATTAGTTTATTTAAGCTCACTAGTACATTTAAAAGGAGAGGGAAGGTAATAGTATAAACTCTGTAATTTCTGTTGCCTGGGAAAAAAAAAAATAAAAACAGCCCTGCATCAAATGCTTATTGAAACTGAAACATATGTATTAACATATGGCAGAATTTCACTTACTGTATGTTTTAGTGCAGAGCTGATGAGGAAGGCATCTGTGCTGAGAGCATCTGAATGGAGGCTCAGATAATGAGCTGAGCTCAAAAAAATCCACTCTGAAAGGTTGGGATGTGTCAAAGTGCCCTGCAGTTGATTTGTGTCAGAGCTGAAAGAATCCACTCGAGTCTCTACACAGGTACGTGGCTGGGCTCTCCTCTCTGCACCGGGGCTCTTTGCAGCCTTCCTCTGCTGCCAGGGGCTCCTGCTTTGGAAGTCCCGGACAATTCTAAACCCGAGACAAACGATCTCACACCAGAAATGCTGACACAACTGCTACTTGGAGCATAATCAAGTGCTGTTACAGTATTGCTGTTTAACAAAGAACAGGTTAATTGGAGAGCCAAAACATCCAGCTCAGATCTGGGTTTGAAGTTCTCTTCAGGGCAGCAGCTCTTTGGAGCTGGGGTTTTGCACGCCCCGCAGACGGGTGCAGTTGTGAGCACAACCTCTGTCCTCAAACAAGACACTCTGAGGAACGAGAGAGAACTTCCTGTGCTGGTTCTCACCCCAGACTTCAGAGTTTTACACCGAGCCAGGTATTTTGGTTCTGAGATGAACCCCTGAGCGCCGTGACTGTGAAGCATTTCTCCTGCTCAGAGTGATGTAGGGTTCCAGCAAACTCTACAAAGACTCTCGGAGACTCTTGCTGCCAGCTCTTGATATTACTGGGCACTACAAAGCCACGTTGTTCTACACCTATTTACTGGAAGTAAGATATGAGGATACCAGGTGTAATTGCTTTTCTGCCTTAAGGATAGAAGTCTTTCTTTCTGATTTGACCACAGTAGGACACCTGCATCTCTCAGCCACAGCTTACCTGGCTGCTGCAAGATGCTTTCAAAGCACCCAGTCACTACTCAGTGACCCAGAAAAAATTTTACCACCTACTCACAAACCCTCATTTTGAAGTACTGTGCCTCTTATTTAATGCAAGGAATCTTAAGGTTCTTCAGAGTGTGGGCTGTGTATTAAATGTGTGAACCACTTGTGTACCATTGTGCGAATCACATCTTTTGATATGAAACTGTACTCCAGGGATAATTCCTTTTTAAAAAAAAAGTGATTATTGAGACCAAGGAAAGGTATCTAACAGGTGTACATTGCTTTTCAGGGAAGCATAAAAGCTCCAGGCACGGAGCTTAGGGACCTGATTTAATGGTGAGCTTGGCACTGTTGGGTTTACACCTGGATTCAAAGTTCTTTTCCAACTTAAATGAGTCTGTGATTCTGTTAAATAAAGAAAATAAGCTGGCATGACTCAAACTGCCTGTTTCTCTGAAACACCAAAAAAAGTGATGCAGAGAAGTCATCTCTGTACACAACAAAATTCCATTTTCTGACAAGCTTTGAATCTGTTGAATTTCCGTTTTTACCTGTACTGGGGAAAATTCTGGAGGTCTTGTCATGAGGAGATTTCAGTTTGTGGCCCTGGAACATGAATATTTTTTCATTTATTTATTGAACTCCGCCCAGGTACAAACTTCTCCTTCAGAGGAAGGACAGGTTGTCTAATTTGGGGTAAAGCTACACAAGGGATGTCTTGTTCCTGCAGGTGCAAATGCCCTGGGTGAAAGTGTAAATGTGCTGCACTCCCTTCAATTGTTGAAGATGGCATTAATCCTCTTCCTCCTCCTCCTCCCCTGCTTGGTCTCTGCGCTGGAGGTCACCTCCCACAGACACGGCACAGACAGGAGACACCTGCCTGCTTCTCCCCTGCTTTGAGACCAAATCAAGGCAAGTCATTTCAGCTCTTTGAAGGCAGGTTTGTGCTAAAGACCTGGATTTTATGCTGAAGTGGCTGACACTAATATAATTTGGGGGATAAGGGGTAGCCTTTGGCAGCAGACACTGAGTTGTATCATCCTCAGCCAACGCAGGAAGATTTTCCAGAGCTTGTCTCTTAACACCTTGAATAAGCCCCCGACTTAAATCCACCTTGATTAAGAGCAAAATAGATTATGTATGCACAGGAGCACACAAAATAATATTTAAATGTCTGTTCAGGTATGTAAATAATATTGTGAACAGAGCCTTGCTCTCAGTGAGGCAGAACCATTTGGCACAGGCCTGGACAGTGAGCTCGGCTCTGCTGGGTCCCAGCCCGCCGCTTCAATCACAAGACTATTCCCCACTATGGATTTGTCTATCCCCTATGTCTTTTCCATCATCTCTAAACTTGAGTGACTCCTATGACTAATGTGATTGTAAGTCATAAAACATTAGGTTATGACACAATCAAATCAAAGCCAAGAAATTCATAGTTAGGGTGTAGGCTACATTCTTAACTCAAAACCAGAAAAGCAGCATTACAGGGTAAACAAAAGGCTGAAGTGTCAGCCCTCATTTTTCATTTTTGGGCTCTTATCAGTTTGTATCAATTTAAGCCTTTTTTAAATATGTAATTTCTTTGACTTATTTTTTTTCCCTCTAGGAACTGAAAATTATTCTGCTTTGAGGTCTGGAACCTGCCATACAATAAACACTACTTAATTGGGACATGCTTAATAGGGATGGCCACTTTAATGGGACATCTCCTAGGGAACCTATTTATGTTAATGAGACTGAATGACAATGACTGTTTCTTAAGTGGGGCAACAAAAAGGAAAAAACTCCACTTAACAGGGATGCACTCAGCTGTTACTAGTTTGTTAAGTGTTTAACCAGGTGTTAAATAGGTCTAAAATTCTGAGCTTCCATCTTTTAATTCAAAACTGGAAAATTAAAACATTTACATCATGATGAAAGGTAGTGTTATGATCTGTAAAGTGGTATTTAGTGTGAAGTAAGGGCCAGACTTTTAGAATAGAAGTTCTCATCTCCAAAGATAACTCCTTTCTCCAACTGTGGAGGTACCTGTGGATTGGATTTGTTCAGATTCATGGCAAAAGGTAGAAGTGAACCCCATTTGTTCTATTTATGAATCCTGTACTTTACCCTCTCACCCCAAAATCTTTCCATGATGTAGTTTGAATAAAAAGATGAGAGGAAGAAAAATAAAAATAGGAAAGCTTCTTCATTCTCAGTGACCCTAAGGTCCCTAAGATGATGTCTGAAGACTTCCAGGAACCTCCAAAAGCCTGTAAACCATCTTGAAGGTTATTCTCTCCCCGTAGCTCTTTTGTATTCTGCTGTAAATATGTATCCACGTTTCAGGAGGGGAACAAGAGACCGTGTCAAGAAGTTGTCTGAAAAACAAAAATCCCGTCTTAGACGACAGCTATATGAATTTGGGGACTCTCCCAGGCAAACCAAGACATCTGATTATGCCATTGTATCCTGTTTGGCAAAGGAGAGAGTGAAGGGAAGTGATAGACATGAGGGGCAGATGGAGTTTGCCTAATGTGTCTGTTCTTTTCTTCGCTGCCTTTTCAATTTAAGAATGTAGCAAAATAGCAGCTGCTCATAATTTCATGAATCAAGAAGTATGTAAATTTCAGCTACAAAATTTGTTGCATAGTTAGACACACACACACACACACACACACACACACACACACACACACAAAGAAGGGGGAAAAAAAGGAAAAAGATCTTGCTTGCATCTACAACTTTCTTAATCTGGCATGCAAATTTAGCTTTCAGGCCTGGTTTGCCTCTCATTTAGGAGTGAACCCAAGTGGTTCAATCCATTTCGCTGCCGTCATGTAGGATAATGCCGTGGGATAATGGCCAGCCTGGCATGAAAAGCTCCCTTGGTGCCCCTGAGCTGCCACGGGGGGTTTGTGCCCTACCTCTGCTGCTGGGCTGCAGGTGGAGGGAAGGAGGGAAGGGGTTGTGGTGGGAATGTTTCCCCGAGCAGGGACTGTGAACAGCTACCTGAGGATGCTGACAAGCACCACAGACCAAAATGGGAATCACTCCCCTCGTGTTTCAGTCCTTAACAGCCCCAGAATTAAAAGATGGAAAAAGTGACTGGAAATGTATCATCCACACGTATGAAACGCTGCTCAGGAGGGGCTGGGATCGGGGCCTCCACACACCATACAGCTGGTTCTAGTTTTCAGACAAGATTTACTAAACACATGTAAACCGTGCGTATCTGTTTGAATACTTTTTGTGCAAATAACTTCCTCTGTGGTCAAGCTGTTCCTCTCAGATCCAGGCTACAGATCTGTGCTTTATACTCACCACTTTTTTACCCTTGGATTTCCACCAGTATCAGTTCACACTCAGAATATGAAACTGTGAAGGAGGGAGCTGAGCTTGGCAGCAGGAGTCAGGAGAATTTACAGCGCAAAACACTGAGCAAAACTCATCATACAGGGCAGGAATCATCCCTGGCTTTGCTCCATCCGAGCCAGTGGGGCAGATCCTGAGCAGCTGTAAACAGCCACAAGACTGCACGTTCCACAGGAGCTGCAAGCATTTATATCACTTGGCCCAACAGCCTCTTGCAGAGATGCAACATTTCACCAGCTCTGGTGGGGTTCCTCCTGATTTATACCCCCCGAGTG
Source organism: Dryoscopus gambensis (assembly GCA_013389985.1). Classification (NCBI taxonomy): domain Eukaryota; kingdom Metazoa; phylum Chordata; class Aves; order Passeriformes; family Malaconotidae; genus Dryoscopus; species Dryoscopus gambensis. Next base: position 370,113 of record WEIT01012320.1, on the reverse strand, counting down.
AGCAAGCAGAGCCAGGGTCTTTCTTCACCAATTAAAAGTGCCCCACAATGATATCTGCCAAGTGTCATGAGTTCCAACTCTAAACACAAAGCAGCAGCTGAAACTGGATATGAAGAAGCAGGAGGGCAGAGTTTTATGATCGATGTTTTATTGGAATCATATAAAAAAGAAAAGCATTTCACATATTTCATGGAGGTATTTTATGTGCAAATTTAATATGAATCCTCTTCTTGTTAAACTCTTACGTGATCTATGTACTTCAGTATATAAAACACACTATAGGACAACTATGAACAAGTTTATTAAAACAGCTTGGGCTCCTGTTGACATCACCAACCGCACAAGTGCTTGCTCAGGGTTGTTGTGATCTTATCAGTCTCTCCTTATATTTCAGGTTACCTACTTGCTCGTTTTCCCTATATATCTTTCATTGTTACAAGAATTCAACTCCTGGGCAGATCTCACAGATAAACCTGCTTGTCTGTTTGGGGAATATGGCTCTAGTTCTAATTTTGCAGACTTAGTTCAGGCAATACTCCCTCTGACTGCAGGGATTTTTGCCTGAGTAATCCTTTCAGAATTGGACTCTCTGTGATTTTCATTTACTCAACAACTTGGCATTACATCAGTAAAATATTAGCCCAGTAATGTAAAATATCAAATTAGATTTATGCATTAATCTTATCTATATATGAAGCTTGATAGTCAATTCTGTTACACTGCATTATTGCAATTCCAGGCATTCTGTGTCATTTCACATTTCTGCTGATGATGCAAGAGAACCAAGGAGTGAGACTGATAGATCAAATTTGGTAGCCCATGCATGTGAAAGTCTGAAACTTTGAACAAAATTTAAAACCAATTCCCACTTTCAGATAAACCAGGTAAGTGCTTTCCTATCAATCACAAATAAAGAAGAGCACACACAAAAAGCTAACCTGAAATAATCAACAGAATAAGCTTCTAAAAAGGAAAAAGCAGGTCAAAATAAATAGCCCACCTGCAAAGTATTCTCTAAAAATCCTTGAAAAGGACAAATAAGCAATTGTTTCTTTTCTGTGTGACAGTAGCAGTCTGAAAAGTAAAAAATTACTCCTTCATACATGTTCATAAACTGCATTTATAAACACTTCACACAACTAAATTATATTTGTTTCCTCCAGGTTGGCTGCCCTTGAACATTTTTCTCCTTCTTCCAGTTTTAAATTTTTTATATAATCCCTCCATGAAAGCAGGTCTTATGCCCATGGCCCTGCTTTAGCAGCCAGCCCCACACGGCAGCCACTTAAGAACACGTTAAACTAAACTTTTGTGTGTGCTTTGGTACTTTTAAAAACTGGATTCTTGGAGACAACCCACCAATACGTTATTCTTACATCTTAAAGCCATTTACTGCTCTTTATGAATGCTTTCAATTTGTTTTACTCTTGTTGGGCCGAATCCAGCTTGTTATTTACAGAAAGAACACAACAAGATTAATAGGATGTGGTCTGCACTAGCCTACACCCCTGGAAATTCATAGTGATCCCATCAATTCCATGTAATTTCTTTGGATTCATAGCAGGTTAAAGCCTCAATCCAGGATAATGCCAAGCAGATGCAGACAAGGGCCAGCACATAAATGTGGAGAATCGTGGCCAGAATAGAACTGGATCTCTTTATTCCAAAGAAGAAGGTAATGTTTAGATACAAAATATTACATGGATCCCCCCCCCGCCCCACCCCTCCCTGTTTGGTAATCTGTCACCATGTGGGCACCAAATAAGAAATGATGCAACACCGGGGGAAAAACCCCAATTTATTTCATAGCTGTTACTAAAGAAAGACTGGATTGATGTGCTATTTCAAGCATTTTGGCTCACTCACTCATGTGCCACAACAGGCACAGGTATCCTCTCTTCAAACAGGAGGTTCTCCACACTAAAATGTTTCCTGTGGGACACAACACCAATTTTGCCAGTGTATGGCAGCTACAGTGAACCCAGGGCTTCCTCGAAGGGTGTCTATTTTCTCCCTCTCTACACTAATCCAGAATTACTGTTTCTCCTTCCCCAGCATTCGCATGCAACCACCCCAAACACAGTTGTGTTTGCAGAAAATCACAGTTGTGCTGTCAGTCACAGCCTTCGTGTTTCCAAGAAAAGATGTGCTTCCCAAAATGAAACCTCACCCTCATTACTGGAGGACAAACCACCTCAGACACCCAAAACACCACAGATCACAATACAGGTGCCTGTGGGGGACCCACCAAGGGGTACGACTGCCAAGGAGGGGACGACAGGACCAGAAGGCCCAGCTGCAGGAAAGGAGCAGAGGGATGTCCCCTTCTTCCGTCCCACGTGAAGTGTTTGTGATTGAAAGTGAAAGAAAAACGTTTCTTCTCTTTCCTTTGCCAAGGCAGCTCAGCTCTGCACTCCCCCACTTCTGTGGAAGGGAAGGAAAAGGGAAGTGGAGATGAGGGAGCAGCTCCGAGCTGCTTTATTTACACATTTCCTCCTTCTCCTCCTTGCTGTTTCCCTGTCCTGCAACCCTTGAGGTGCAGTGCCCGACAGCCACCACCAGAAATTGATCGCCCAGTGACCACTGGTGCCATATGGATGGAGAAACTGAGGGAGGATCCAGGGAGTTTCATGTCATGAAGAGCTCTGTGACAGCAGCCTGTCTAAACCAGCCCTCCTGCCACTGGGAGAGTGGCACAAACGAATAGAATAAGCCCAGGTGAGGTTCAGAACACAAAAAGGCATTTAATCCAATAATGCAGGCTTCAGCTCCTTATTCTGAAGTAATATGTGGAATACTGGACCTGAAGATTCAGCAGAAACTGGGAGAGATACCTTTCTGGGACAGAGTTAGTGGAGCGGAAAGCAAAGGCACAATGGACCTGAGCAGGGAGGGAGATGGGAAGAGCAAGAAGCTGAAGTGAGGAAGTGGCTGCATGAAGTGGGTGAGGATTCATTACAGGAATAGCAGGAGTTAAATACCACAAAAAAAAAAAAAAAAAAAAAAAGGATGTGCAAAACCCAAGACCCAAACCTCTAAGAACAACCAGTAAAAGGCAAAAAACATGCAAGTTTTCAAGTGAGAAAAAAGGTGGGAATTTTTCCTGGGAACATAACCTACTAACTTGTCTTCTGATCCCTTTAAAGGACAGAAAAGATAAATTCCCAAATCAAAAGCAGCCTAAGTCAGAGAGAAGAGTGCTGGATGGAGCGTGAGGCCAGAGAAGGCCTCAACATGCCTGCCATCCAACAAAATCCAGGCTCTGGTACCATCCCGTGAATGGGATATAGGATGAGAAGGCAAGCACAGTTCTGACAAATTAAAACTGGTGTCAACCATACCCTGAGAGAAATTCAGTATCAAACTTACTCCAGCTCCAGGGAGTGGATAACCTGATCAGTCCTTTCCCCCACTAACTCTTCCTGCTGTTCCAGATGTTGGCCAGAACATGACCATGCATCTGGATGGAACATTCAGTGAGAAAAACAGCAATTTGACAGAAATGTTGTTCTGGGAGCTCTTTTGGGGTCTTCAGTAACTCCTGCTGCACATGGCAGAGATACCACTGCAGTGTCATCCCATGTTTGTGTTGGTGTGCGTTAATCCACAAATCCTCAGGGAAGATCTGTTGTGGGTTATGCTTGATCCTCATAAACACCTTCAGAGTTACACAGCCAGTACCCACACCACGCAAATTTACTTTGCTTTTAATTGTGGCTGTGTTCCCTGCCCTCTGTGAGAATTACTTTCTTCTCTTCCACCTACCAGAGTGTATCTGTGGCTGTGCAGGGCTCACAGGATAACAGAAATCATAGGATTTTGTGCTTGGATCAAGTGTGCTGCCATCTACATAATTTCTGCTAAAATTTTCCCAATTTACCAAAGGATGTGGGAATTGCCACGTTGGTTGAGAAAACAAGGCTCCATCCAGCTGAGTGACCACAGCTGGACACCCAGGTAATTGTGTGCAGGCACTGGGGATACTTCTCCCTGCTATTCTCCCTGTTTCCAACCATTTTCTGATCAGGGGCTTTCCTGAGCTTCGACATGTCACAGCGTCCACATCCCTGGCCAAATCCTCAGGCAATTTATGTGCTGCAAAACCTCTGGCTACTACCAGAGATATAAATCAAGCAGAATTAGAGTAATTGACAATAACTGGGGAAAAAAAAATCTGCGATTTGGAAGACATATATGAGTTTTGATCTTAATTTGGACTAAATCTCCCAGGAACATAAATTATCTGTTTGGCTGTCTCTGTTCCCTGCCATCCCTACGGAATCTCGCTGTGCAATGGCACAGAGCAGTGAAGGACAGACAGCACAGCTTGCTTTGCTCTCAAACCCAGTTTAAGGTGAACAGAGGGGCACTTCCACAGTGGAGAGGGATGGGATTTTGGAATGAGGAGCTCCTTTCCAGCAGGCACAGGCACTTGGAGCCAGGCAGCCAGGGACAACAATCAGCTGAAGAAACGCAAAGATGAGAGCCATGAAGTGAGGAGGGAAGGGGCTGGACAAGGAGCAGACAGGGGAACAGAGAAGACTCTGGAGGAACTCTTGTAGGGGAACTGATAGAAATTTGGGAGTCAGTTTACATGAAAATGAGGAGAAGAAAAAGAACCAAGAACCCTTGGAGTAGAGACCCAAAAGTTACAGGTGCTGGGAGACGCAGCACCTCATCTTTCAGCTTCCTGGCCAAGAAAATCAGCCAGGCTCATTAAGGCAAAGAGAAGCCTAAGTCCAGTGATCAAAACTGGACTCATCACCCAAAATCTCCTCATGAATGCAGACTGATGCCCAGGGGAGCAGCCAGACTAAGGAACTGCTCCCAGCCAGTTTGGGACCTTTGGAATAAAGGTCCATTTTCTTCAGTATTCCAGATGATGACATGAAGCGTAACAAGAGCAATTGCCTGTGATGGCCCAAAGTGCAAATATGTTCATTAAACAGCTGTATCAGTGAGACTTTATGACATTAATAGGTAACAAATTTTAATGTGATTTTCGCCCAATTCCTAAAAAGAAATCTGTACAACATACTTACAAAATATTTTGGATGTATCAAGCATTACTAGTTACTGCCATCATTTTAGATTTAAACTTCAAATCCACTGTGCTTCCTTTTTCAGTACTCTGTTAGAGCCTGTTGAAAGAAGTTAGCATTTACACAGATCAAATCTAACTTTAGAAAAACCTTCCTCAAACGAACAGATGAGAATGACTCTTCAAAACATCATAACCCAAGAAAACTTTATTCTAACCATCTTCTTGCCAGGGTGCACCCAATTTTCCAGCTCCCTCTCCCATCATACACAGGTACATTTCAGCAGGAACACAAAGCACATTATCACTTGCTCCAAGGAGCTCTGTAGCCTGCAGGATCTTTGCAGAATCCAGCCCGAAGAAATGCAGCACTTTGAGAAAACAGAGCTGTCAAGCAAGATTTCCTTGGGCTTGATGCCACACAAAATGGCAAACGAGGGACTTGATCCTGCATGGAAGACAATAGGAGTTATAGGTGCTCAGCATTTGTCTTCCAGCAGAGTTAAGGTTTCTCGGTAATTCCCCAAATCAGCCGTACTGCTTTATACTTATCCAAAATTACACAGCTAAAAGCTTTGGTATGTAGCCACAGAGCTTTTATTTCAAATTGGCAATAATGTAACTTCTGCAAAAAAAAGGACTACAATAATGTTAAAAATATCATAAAGTGTTATTTATATCAGGATACATTTGTTACCCCATATGACAATCATTCATATTTCTTGACAGATATAAACCTCCGCTTAACACATTAGTATCATAAATATTACCAGATATAACACTGTAATTTAATACCTACCAAATGTATTTTAAAATATTACTCAATTTAAAACTTTGGATTTTAACCAGATGTGTTTCCAGAAAACGATTCAGGTCAGATGCTTTTTTCTTTTCCCTTTTCTGTGCGCGCGCGTTCAAAGTGGAGCGTTCCTATGTGATTTATTGTGCCATGACTGTGTGCCCCGAACCTAAAACAGCACCACGATACTTCATCCTTGAGGCTTACACACCTGCAGTCCAAACTAACAAGAGAAAACATCTACATGGCACGGCAGGAGCCTTTGAAATGTCTTTTTGCAGTTGCCTGGACACAGAACAGACTGGTAGAACAGGGAGGCAGCAGAGAAAGGGTGAAGACAGGAACTCCAGCCTCTTTCATCTAGAAAGGGGGGACCATGGAGAGATTAGAGGAAAGGATTTTGATTAGATCACTGGAATGTGAAATGATGCTTCCCAGGATTAAAATCCTATTTTAGAGCTACCAAACCGGTTACGGCACTAGTCAGAATTTGGAGGCTCGCGCAGCTCCATCCCTGCTCCATCCCTGGCTGTCGCTCTGAGCACCCCATGTCCTCTCCCTGGAGCTTGGGGGACCCCAGTCGGGCACCCCAAACCTCCCCAGCATCATCCCAGCAAGGAGCTGCCCTCCCTCAAAGCAGGGCACTTCTGGGGGAAAAGGAGTTTCCTTCTCCAAGGGCATCCCTGGGTCCAGCCCCACGGCAGTCGCCTGGAAGCTCTCAGATTTCAGTTTCACTGGGCCCCCAGTTTAGATCACCGTGTAGAGATCTGACATTTTCATAACCAAATGCCATTAGTTTTATTCCCAGTACAGCCAACCAACAATCTGAAGGTCTGTAGTCGTCGGGCTGATCATTACGTGGAACCCATTAACATAAAACCCGCCATCGCAATTAGTATCTTTGTAAGCAGCAGCCTCAGCAAAAAGTGGAAATGGAGGCTGAAATGATGGTGCTCTTCCAAAGGAGGCCGGCAGCAGATTGGGAAATAATCTGTGGCAATTGCTCTGCCGCCGTCTCTGCCGTAACTTCTTCAAAGACAGGCAGAGCCATTTCCAAGCAGTCAGCCCACGGACTTGAGCGAGCACTAAATTCACTCGGTGATCAAATAGAATTTGAAAAAAAATCTACAATCACTCACTTGGGGGGGGAAGGGATATTTTCCTTTTACAGATTAAGTGCAAAACAGCGAAAGTAGTTGTATTTGGAAAAATACTGTGCAGCTTATTGATTCCAGAGGGGACAGGTACGGACCGTGGGTTTGCCCACTTCCCAGTAAAAACAGGGAATGCTTTCGAGGGGGGCAAGGTATCTGCAGCCTGTTTGTGTACACTGGTTTGTTTTGTTAGGAGATGAGCCTGCTAAAATGTTCTGTGCTTTTCAGGAAGGGAACAAGGAAAATGTTCGTATTTATAGCAACATTATTGTTTAGAACAAAGTAAGTTATTTCATCCTTTTAATCTCCGTTTCTATGGATATCCTGCGCGGGGCTGGGATCTGATTTTCCAACCTCCGTGCCATCCGTCCCCCCTCGGCAGCGGCCGGCGGCACCGGCCCTTGCAGGGAGCGCCTGTCCGCGCTAAAGAAATCCCGTTCCAGGCGCTCCCGGACCGCCCCGGACACCGGGAACCCGCTGCCCTCGATGCACTTTTTCATTGTTGTTTCCCCTAAACTCTCTGCACTTGGCTAATTTTAGCCCCGCGGCTCCCCGAGCGGGCTCCCCCCCCGCCCGCCGCCGCCGCTCCGGGCACCATTTGCCGGGCGATGCGCTGCCATGAACCCGCACCGCGCCCGCGGG